>VWZK01001815.1:0-92235 GCA_013396935.1 Baryphthengus martii | reverse complement strand
AAAAAAAAAAAAAAAAAAAAAATTGGTATTGTCCCTAAATCATCAGACCCACAAGATGACCATTGCATAGAAAAGTTTATCATAGAATGTGATGCCAAAGGAAGTACTGGAATAGGATGTAGGAAGCCCAGCTCCACATCTCTAAACCTGTACCACTTCTTTCGCAGACTAGCAAAATTCTTAGATGAGCCTTATTTTTAGCAAGGCCTGCTATAGTCTTTCCCACTGAAGCGACGCTGTCTGGTTTCCTTATAGCATGCGATGCATAGCACACTTAAGTGTAATAAAATACAAAACATTTCAGCATTTTATCGAGGCTTAGAATGTTTACAAAACTTTCTGATCAGATCAGAGAATTGTGAGTTGACAGTTTATGCAGAATGAAACAACGTGGAATGATTTTGCAGTAAGATAAACTTTGCAAACAGTAAGGTTATGATAGACTTACTGCCTCAGTATTCTGCTAGGCTGGGGTCTTTCCTGGAGTTGTGGGTTTTTATAATTTTCTTCTTTTTCTCTATGGTGTCCTGGCTGGATGTAGTAACCCTTGACTTTTCTCACCACGTTCTGTGAGTTTGCCATTTTAATCTCCTTTTTTCTTTTTCTTATCCTAATTCACAGTCATCAGAATTATTTTTTTTTTCAATTTCACTAGCACAAGAATAGGAAAAAAATTACATTGTGTTAATGTTAACTAAGCAGTCCTAAGCAAACTCTTTTTTTTATTATTATTTTTTAATTGCAACTGATATGAAAAAATCCTTTATTTGTATACCTCTGGTTTACCTAGGAGGTGGTTATTAGGGATATATAATGCTACCAACATACCTTGTTAGTGTTTCCTTGAACAAATATTTAGGAATTCTGATTACTATTAATTTTCACTGGAATACTTGGATGAATAAGGAGTTCAGAATGTCTTAAGTTTGACCTGCCTGTAAATTGCCATGAACACATGGCCCAAAATATTATTAATTTAATACATCTTCTGTTCATTCTCACTCTCAGTGAGCCGAGTTAATTCATTGCCTTAATATTTGACATTCACAATTGTTTTTCTTATGGACATATTTAAATTGGAAGTCTGGATATTATTTTGTGTTTAATCAAGGATTGTGTTGTCACACTTTCTGAGAGGGTAGGGAACTCAAACGTTTATAGTGGGAACAATTATGCCGCAGTAGAATTATTAAATTATACAGCTGTTTTAGTTAAAATGAAAATAACGATCCCCATTTTAGTATAGATTGTTTCCTTAATTGCTTTTTGAAACAAACCTGGAACAAACTGGCTTTTAAATACCAAAAGTTTCTTCCTCATGATATTGTGGGAAAAGAATCATTGTACCTTGATATGGAAAGGAATAAAAGGAAGAGTCTATGAGTGATATAATAGTTTGCATGTTCCCTTCGTCCCCCCATTATTTTCTGTCTCATTTTCTCTCTTTTTCTCATGCTATGGAAATCACATTTTGACTAATGTATGCAAATTTGCCTTACCTAAATGTAACTTAGGTGGGCAGGAGGGGGACATAACGCAAACGTAGATATCTAGGATCAATGAGGAGGAGGGAAATCTACTGAACAATTCAACCTATTTCATCTTAGTGTCTATTTTCTGATGGCAAGGATGTCTTCTCTGACTGAGTACCTGTCTTTCACCACTTTCACCACTTTCTTTCACCCTAGCCACCTAGACTTTTCTGAAAGAATCTGTTTGCATGTTCTTCACCTCTGTGGTTTCCAGCAGGGAGGGATGAAATGCATGGAGAAATTGGGCCAGCGCCTTTCACCCTTGTGCTTTCACAGCATTTCTTTTCTTTAGGACTCTGTCCTGATGATTGAGAAGTGCTCGTTTTTCATTTATTTGGCGGTGTGAGCAGAATTGCACATCATTGCCCACATGGCCCTTTCCATACCATAGTATCTGCACAATCTCACTCTTGGCATTAATCCCCAAGTCTAACATCCTGAGCCTCTTGGGATATGACTGAGAGACATGAAAAAACAAACACTCAACAGGACAGGGCAATCTGACCTGTCCTGTGATTCTCAGTGACTTTTGGAGAAGTTAAAACCAGATAAATCACTTTTTTTTCTAGCTAGTATGAAGACACAGAACTGGGGAAACGGAGTATTTTCATAATTTAAGTCTTTGCCTCAGCTGTTCTTTAAACAGGTCATGAAATTTACAGGACTGTAAATTTTTTATTAAGATGATTTTTTAAATAATCTCAATGTGTGGTTATGGTGGCATACAGTTGGCATGATAAGTACTCTCATATAGTGATCTAGCAATTGGCTAAACTGACAGCTCTCATTTTTAATTCTCTGAAAGCATCCATAATTGCTACTTCTTTAGCTGAATAGAAGTACCAAAAATCACTTCTGAGTCAGAATCTCTATTTGGCCAAAGAAGTCAAGAGCCGATGTTCAACAATATTTCCATGTTACATAAATTTTGAAGAAGACAGAATATTCTTCACTGGAATGATACTGCCTTACAATTTTTAAATTCCAGAAAATTTTTCAACTAAAGTTTTAAAGCTGAAATTAATCCATGACAAAAGCAGTATATGGACATAAATATTTCAGTAACTGCAGTGTAAGTATGCCTTTATGAACAAAACTTTAGCTATTAAAAAGATGTGTTTTTTTAAAAAAAAATAACAGGCAGAAATAGGTAGAGCTGCAAAAACAAACTTCCTTGAATTGGAGTGTTAGCAGATTTATAGACCTGCAGTAGATCGGTTATGTTGGCTTTCCTTTTGTATGTATCTTGAGTTCAGTGTATACTAATCAATGTGTATTGACTGACCTTGTAATACAGTTTAAAACGGTTCATATTCTTACATGACTATCAATGTTAAACCTCGTGGCAACAGAAGGCTGATTTTGTCACATTCATTGCATTCAAACTATTTAACTTGCTCAACAAGTTCAAGTTTTGATGTGCACTGTGTATCTATGAAACCCTGGGGACTTGCAGACCTTGAGACTATGGCCTATTTGCCAGCCCTTTTCAGGTTATTTATAAGAGCACTAATTATGATTTCATTTGAGCATTTGATATTGTGAATATTTTTTCCTGAAAGATTGGTAGGTAATTATGTGTAAATGTTTACATTTATATGGCTTTAAGACATTTTTCAGAGCAAATCACCCAAGTCAACAGTTTAAAGATGGAAGACTGTAGAAACAGTACTAGTTCTTGATAATGTCATGTGGGATTGTATTTGAATACACTACATGTACTGCAAATGACTTTAATGGTCTTACAAGGTCAGAGTGATCCAATTAGGTACATGGTTGTGTTTTTAATCACATTTTTATATCTCAAATAATATGAGGCACAGGTGAAAAGAAGGTCCAACAATCTAATATACTCTTACACCACTCTCTAAATTATGCTGCCCTAGGTCTTTTAGCCTGGCTTTATTTTAGGACTATTTGTTCTAATGTAATGTACTGAAAAAATCTTCAGAATTTTTTCTTCTCTGTAGTGAATAGCTTGCTATGGAAATGATCTTAATTTAGACTGAACAGTGGTATGTTTATTTTAACTTATTATCTCATATCTGTGTAAATGGATTTTGTCACAGTTTCTACACGTCACTTATGTAGAACTGCTGCAGCAAGTGCAAAGGGCAAAGGAAAAAATGTTAAATATACATGCTGTGATCTGAAATGTATATTTCTACTGAACCATACAGATCAATTTTTTGAGTACAACTAAAACTATCTAAGACACAATAAAGTCCAGCTTTCTTATAACGCTTCTCATTCTATTTTAAGCATTTCTCTTGTACATTTTGAATATGAAAACTTCAATGTGAAACAAAAGCTTCAAAATGATTGTGTGTTCCTGAAGCTGTTTGTTTGCATGTCTGTGTGTGGCTGCTCACTCAAATACTAGAAGTCATACATCAATACTTTACCACTTGTATTCATTTACCACTTCAACAATGACTAATCAGTTGGCTAATCAGGAGGCTCAAGGGAGATCTTATTACTCTCTACAACTATCCAAAAGGAGGTTGTAGTGAGGTGTAGTGCTATGTCCCGTTCTGGACTTCTCGGTATGACAGAGATACAGACCTACTGGAGTAAGTCCAGGGAAGAGTTACTGATATTATTACAGGACTAAAGTATGCTTATATGAGAAGAGGCTGAGAGAGTAGTCTAGTTAGCCTGGAGAATAAAGGGCTCAGAATGGATCTCATCAATGTGCATAAATACATCATGGGAGGAGAAAAGAAAACTAAGCCATACTCTTCCCAGTGGTAACCGGTGCCAAGACCAGAGGCAATGTGTATAATTTGAAAATTTTAATCACAGGAAATTCCATTAAAACATTGTCATTAAGAAAAAAAAATATTTTTTTTTTTTTTTGCTGCGAGGGTACCTGAGCGCTGGCACTGCTACACAAAGCATGCTCCCATGAACATTATTAGTAAAATACACAAGAGCAACCAATAGAGAGATTGAGTAGGTCTTGAAACTATATAGTTACACTTGGAAAAGTATTTGAGGGGAACAACTGGTGCATTGGAGAATATGCTTAGAAAAGGATGTTTACATATGGAGACACACATCTTTACCCAGCTGTACACAGAAAAGTTGTCTTTTTCCCTTTTCTCTCTTTCCCCCACTTAGTGATTTGTGGGTTTTTTTTCTTTTTTTGTCTTTCTTTTCCTTTCCCTTTCCTTTTCCCTTTCCTTTTTCTGTAGTTCTTTTATTTGCAGGTAGAATTTCATCAGACTGCTTTCATAGAAACCTAATCTTTCAGAGCTGCCTTATCAATCACAATGTGGTTTTAGAGCTTAGAATTTTTTGCTTTATTTTAAAAACTTTCCTGCATGCTATTAAAAATCAGATCTAAGCATGACGGACTATTACACTGTTCTGCCCAAATATGCAATACAGAACTAGGTCTGGCCCAGCACTTTAGGAAGTACTTCAGACTTGTTAGAGAATTTTTGATGGTATTACAAAGATACCAATATAGGTAATTTATTATAAACACCCAATAGTGGACCATATACAGCTGAAAGTCTTCCCATACTACGATGCATATTGAGGCAAAAAAAGAACTAAGAAAATAAAGACCAGATTCCTTTGGTACATACTGATAAAGAGATGTGGACAATGAAATAGACGGACACTGGGCATTCTTCTGTGAAGGTAGCTCTGGTCTGGATCAGACCTTAGGTTTTGAAATCAAAGAAAATGAGGGAAAGTAGCAGAGAAAGGTATAAGCAAGCAGGCTTAAATCTGTGGATTTTACATGTAATTAAATTAAATTTGAGATGTGTGTGTATATTTAACCTGTACATTGACAGAAAGGGTTTGTATTCCTTTGTCAGTTGTTCAGTCTGCTATTCTGTCAGCTGACATCTGTTTGATGTCAGCACACTGAGCAGAGATCCTCATTCTGTTGACCATAACAGTGCAGAAGTCCCTAAAAATTTTACAGCAGAAGTCCCTAAACATTTTACAATTCTATATACAAAATGTGGATTTCAGACCAAATTAACTATTCACTCTGAAGTTAGTTATTTAGAACTTAGAGAAATTTTGCAGGTGTCCTATGAGATGCTTTAAATGTGTTTATATAAAGTGTTGGAATATAAAGTTAAAGTAAAGCTGAGTTGCTTTGATTTTATAGCATTGGAAAAGGCAAATCTTCATTAAACTGCAAGCTCTCTTTGAAAACGTTTAATACTTGTTAATGGATTGATTTGCAATGTGCTTCTTGACTGCCTTACAAATTTTCTACCAGTATTTTTCATAAGTACACCAGTAAAAATGTTCAGCATGGTATAGCTGTCATTGGAAAGATGTTGATCGAAAAATATCAGAGGAAATTATGTTGCCCTTTCACTATATAGCAGGTTTTGTGCCATGTGGGGCATATAGTCTCTGGTAGAGGCACTTTCCCAGGAGAAAGATTTAGTATGTCCCTGCCACGCTGTGCTGCCATTTTACAACTAAAGAGGCGGATGTTGTGGATGTGGGTCTTCTTTGGGATATACCTATCATCTGTTCCCAGAATATTAGTCCTCCTATACGGTGAGTGAGGCAAGGTCCTTTAAAAATGTAATGTATGGTTGCAGTGTTGGAGGAGGGTGAATGAAAACATGGTGTATATACATGGCTGGTGAGTTTGTAATCTACAAGAATTTACTTCTGCAGTCTTTTAAAAATATCTAGTTTACTCTTGTATAAACTATGAATGGCTTCTAAAAGATAAACAAACTGCTCATTAGAGCGCATGGCATTGTATCTACACCTGCTGGGGTCACCAGTAGGGATGGACACTTCTTAATCCTCTGCAGAGACCTTTTCCACTTAAATTAACAAAACACCTCGTGGAATGTGACAAAGTGTTATCACTGGAGATGAGCTTATGTGGGGCAGGATGCTGTGTCCCTGTATGGAAAAGCTGCTGCTGCTGATGCCATAGGACTTGTGAGTACAGGAGCTCCTATATTGTATTGCAACATCTTTGGTCGTTGTTTCCTCAAAGGCTCATGTGCCAGGCATATCCCTTCTCCCTAGCCTGCCTTGTATTGCAGCATATCATTCCTTCTCCAGTCTTTTTTGTTAAGCTGTGTTCTTACTTCTCCAGGCTTCCAGTGCTAGTTTTTTTTCACCCAGTCATCTACAGATTTTCAATTTCCTAAACTGTTTTATTCTTCTGTGATAGACTCTGTCCCCACTCCTGATTTCTGGTTTGCTCAGGCTCATTCTTACTGTGAGATTTTAATCTCTCTCCCCCTCCAATCAGCTCAGCTACCCCTACATTCTCCTCACATTCGATGCAAATGCCATTTGATGTTTGGTTCCACCATCCTCTTGGTTTTCAGTCTTCCTCCTTCTTCCTAAGCATTTTGGAAGTTTCCTTTCCTTCTCTCAATTTTTCTCTCTTCCTGCATTTCCAATTAGGTGGCATCATCTTATAAGACAGTTTAAGGAAGAGAGTGCAGTAGGTTGAGGACATACTGAAGCTAAAATGAAACAAATGACTTCTGTGGAAACTTTCATGTCCCCAGACTTCTGTTCCAGCAAAGACTGTCACAGCCCACAGCAGCCCAGAAGTGCAATGGCAGAGAAGGTCTCAAGGAGCCTTAGTTTGCAGAATGACAAACATATAGAGTCTTCACTGACAGCTGACAGTGAAGGAGGAAAAGGAAGATGTAAACTGAATCTGTAACTTGTACAATCTACTGAACCATTAAAACCCTCCCATCTTGAACTGCCTACAAATGGAAGGTGAAATTTTGGCCCAGTTCAAGTTTGGCTAAGTTGGTGGAAAATAAAGTTTTGGAAACAGGGATCAAAATGAATATTAATTATATGAAATCCTTCTGCATTCTGAGTTTGTCTGAAAAAGCAGAGTATTAAACATTGCCAAAGTGCTTAGAGAGATGGGAATCTTATTCAAGGACTTATAAGCAACTGTAAAATACAGATAATCAGAAGAAAAATAAGAGTAAGAATTGAGAAGTATGTGAAGTGACAGCAATTCTTAGCAAAATATGTTTTTTCAACTTATAAAAGAAATAGTGGAACAATTACATTCTGGAACATGATGGAAGAAAATGAACAACTGAAACTGATAGAACTGTGCATCCAAAAAAAATATATTTTTTTTCAGTCTTTATGAAGCGATGTATGATCATAGCCTATATATTTAAGCAATCAACTCTAATTTATTCAGAGGAAAGGAAAGGGGAGTGAAAACAGAAAAAGAAAAAAAAAGGCAATATAAAGACAAATAAATAGGGCTGTAGGAACATGCACTGAAAGTGGAACATAGAAAAAAAGATTGGTTGTTGAATGGAGAACATTTTCCCCATAAACTTGTTATCAGAATTTGTTATGGGTGAATGATGGAGTGGGGCAGAATTTTTATAATGTATCTTTCTGTTCTATTCATAAATCAAGTTATTTAAAGTATCTAGAATTTCTTCAAAGGGAAGAAATAAAAAAATTAAGGTTCAAGAATTTCCTGAGCTTTTACTGAGCTTTTACTGATGTTTCAAGGCTAGATGCATTAAGCATTCTTCTCTTTTCATATATGCATACATATGTCCCCATAGACAATTACAAGTTACATAGTTAGATAATGAAGCAGTTTCTTATAGGCAGACCTTCTTTTGAAGTTGTTTTATTTTGTATTCATTGAGGTCACCCTCTGCTCCATCTTTGCAAGGAGCTCTCATTCATGTCATAGGCAGTTTAATAAGCTTAAGCTCCATAGCATCTTCTGGTCCCAAATGTCTTCTGACAGAGCACGGTATCTCTCCACAAAGATACCAAATTCTGCTGCATATGGAATTAGCAATACACAACACAGTAGATAACTATAACGAGAGATAATAATTACAGATATACATTAACAGTGGAAACCTCACAAAGGAATTGGGAATGTGGACTTACGTAATACCATCTCCTTAACAGCCTATTCCTGTTTTGGACAGTCCTGCTTTTCTCAAAGCACGAAAGTGAAAACATAGTTGAATCAATAGATGTAAATAAATGCAAAGCTTCTAAAGTGTCTTCTTGCGTGTTTCTTTGCAGGCAGAGAACATTACCTATCAGGTTTGTTGAATATTTGTGACACATGCTGTTATTTTCAGTACGAAATACACAAAAAAAAGAGAAGAGAATAATCCTTCTTCTGTGATGCTCCTTTCTTATGCACTTTACATGATCATGGCATCTGTTAACTTTAATGAGAGTCTTTAGTATGCAAATGTTATTGGGTTGAATCCAGGGTGAAGAGTATTACAGATTCTGCTGAATTTTAGTCAGAGATGGATAGAGAGATCCTGTAGAGCAGATCAACTGCCAATTTAATTCTTTCAAGCTTTGTAATATAGGATTTTTTAGGCTTTTTGAGATTTCTAGTATTTGCTAGATGTGTTTGGTGTCTGTGTATCCAAAATCATTTACATTAAAAAAGTTTAGTTAGCTACAAAATCAAGTGTCAGGGAATGAGAAGGTTCCTGAAAGAATGTATTCTGCGCAACCTAAATATTTTCTATTCTTCTGCCCACCTGCCATCCCTTCCGGATATGCATTTGAAGACAAGGTCAGCACTGGGTACAGGCAAAGTATGTGGTTACCTACAGTGGAAAAACTGTAGTGAAATATCCCTTGGAAAGACTATATTGGGACTCTATGAAGGTCTTTATTTTTGTTGCTGATATAATGTCTGTCTGCACTCCAAGGAAGCTAGGACCTGTTGTCAGAGCAGCACTTGCTGCTGAGATGCCAGACTGCCTCTTGCCGGCACAGCCTCACAAAGAGCCAGACTTGCTTCTTACTGCTCTTAAGGGAGCATAAATCAGTGCTGTGTGTTTCTGGGGAGGGGGAATTCCTCCCCTCGTGGCATTTGCCATTTCTTCCCACATCCCTTTTCAAATCCCTTGGGAGGGTCTGACCAGATGACCCTGCTATGGGATCAATATTTTGTGCTACAGAATCACCCCAGGGACTACAGTCAGGTAAGTCAGTCTGTGGGGACCGGGGATCATCAAAGATCAGATTAGGTGGAACAGGAGATCAAAGGTTCATAATAGATTTTAAAGAGGAAAATTAAACTCACACCCCCAACTCACCCAAACTTTTTCATTTTCATACCTTTTATTTACCTCACTGCCAAAACTGCTGATATATTTCATCCCTTTGCTTTTGCACATAGCTCCTTATCCCTCTAAAAAAAAAAAAGACAATCAAATCCAAACCTCACTAATACTTTTTGGTCTCCCTTGAAGTCCTTTCTTCCACTAGTAGTTAGCTTACAAGATTAATTTTACTTTAAAAGTGAATCAGGTTTGTATAGCTCATGATGCTTTGGTTTCGTCCTTTTTAAAAGCAAAGCAGATTCAAAGAGCCAAGAGCAAAAGCAGCTCTTTCACAGTTGGCCAATAACTATGAGCTAGTTTTATATTTCTGTGTGCTCAGCATGAGATATCCAGGAGCAGATCTCTGGAAGCTTTGAGCACACAGCTGTGGCTGAAACCACTTAAAGTTGTGCTTTGAACATACAAGGTCCTATGAAATGCTAAGTGTTCAGGAGGATGATGGCTTAAAGCTGTTAAATTATGTGGCCTGCATCAGTGAATGCTTTTGAAAGTTCTAGCTAAGCTTCAGAATCTTCAAAAGAAGGTTTGCCTATAAGTTTGGGCCTAAGTTCCTATAGGGTAAAGCAAAGACCAGGTAATTGGGGATGCTGTCAAACTCTTAAGGTCTCTGAAATACGAGGTTTATGATGGACAAGATGAAACAAAACTCCTGCTGAGAGTGATGGTTTAGGGTTCAAACACTGACTGGCCTTTTTTTTCAGAAGGGTAAATTATTACTTCTCAATTTAAAAACCAGTCCTTCTTTTGATAATATGAAGAATGTTTTCTTCCCTGAGCTCTGAGAAGTCTATTTAAACCTTCTTTATTGAACCCTGATTGGAGCAGGCACCTGATATAGTTGGCTCAAGTTTGGAAAAATGGTAAGGAATGGGAATCAGGACTGGACAGGTAAGTGTCAGAGAATGCCAGCTGTACTTTTTACAAATGGATTGGACTAAATGGGTTGGACTAGATCGGCTGGACTTTAAGGTCCCTTTCAACCAAACCATTCTGTGATTCTGTGAAATGTTGCTACTCTGCCCTTAGATACCGTGTACTAATGACATTACTAAAGATTACAAAAACTGTGTGCCCGTGAGTTTATAAATATTCCCACTCCTTCTTTATACTTAGACTGGGATCTTAGCAGAGGTAGAATCTGGATACTCACAAATGGCTTCATATGGGTGGAATTCATTGTGTCGCAGAAGCACAGACTTTGAATCCAGGCTCTTGCAAAACTTCTCATCTGGCTCTTCTGACCTTGTCCTAGGGCAAATTCCAGGTTGCGTGCAGTACAAGATCTCAACAGATGGAGAGATGAACTCTTCATCCTCTAATTAGCATAAAATATTTACTTGTTACAGTCTACCAGTACTTCCAGCCCTGATATGTGTATTATCATATTTACACAGCAAACAACTTTCAGTCGTTTGATTGTAATCAGCATATTGACAGTGACTGGAATTTTCCCTCATCTAATTTTCAAACTCACTTAATTGTCAACTTTATTTCTCGGAAGCCTGTCATTTGATAAGTGCTGTAAGATATATAAGCTTTACCTGGCAGTCCAGACACAAAAAAATAATAGGATCTTTACTGCTGTTTTTTTTTATTTCTGGAAGATAATTTAAAATTCTTTTCATGAATGAGAGTTGACAGAGCTACATATAGCAGAGACCACTAAAATTTTATGTCCTTGATATTGTGTCACGTAGCAGATTTGCTAATCTTAACAACCATTCACAACCAGATAATAAAACACAATAAGCTGAGAAAAAAATATGAAAAAACCATGACAACTCAAGGAACAAATTTTAGGAAAATCTTAGCACATAATCTGAGAACTTTTCATCTTGAGAGTGCTGCTCATGGTCAGTGGATTCATGGAAGATTGCAGAACTAATCCTGGTATTGAAAAATTGTTCCTATCAACGCTGAAGTCTCTGTAAATCCACTGATACTGACAAAGGGGAAGATATGTATGGTTGTAATGAAACATAACAATTGCGAGCAGTGAGAGGAAACATTGCTGATCTTTAGTACTTAAAAATTGTAAATGTATCTAGAGTTAAGTAAGAGGATGGACAATTGCAAAGTCATATCAATTATCCACATCTTTCCCCTGAAGCAGCAGTCACTTCAATAATGTTCTGCTTGTGGTATACTTTAATCAAAGAAATTTTAAAAAATACTCATCCAAACCTGTTTCCAAATGTTGACCAGATTGTCTAATTACTTCATAAACCAACTTCTGATTAGTCATCTATTAAAAAAAAAAAGCATGTCATGTTGGATAAACTGCAGAAATTATTTTGAAAAGTGCACTACTAGACCACAAAACCTGTAATTCTCTTGATGCTAATAGAATGTGATCACTGAGTAGCATTTAAGAAGTTTTCTGAGATAAAAAAGAGTAGATGATGAGAAAACACATTCTTCATGCAGTACTCTCAGATTGCATTCATTGTTCCAGGTGACTTAGATTGTAAACAGGATTTTAAATAAAGGAAAGGTACTATGACCATAGCTTAATAGCTTTTTTTCTTATTCACAGTTAACTCCAGCATGGTTTAATGCACTGCTGCTTTGTACAAGAACTTCTGAATTAATTTGTTAAGCCCTAGGGTTGCTGTGTTGTACTACTTTTAAAGTAATTTTTAAGGAATAGTGTGGTTCTACTTTGGACAGGAGTAAAGTGTTAAAGGAAAAAACTCCATTGTACTCTGGTGGAAATTACTAGGTTTCCTACACTTAAATTTCATCACCCAGGAAAATAAATAGCTCAAATATTGAGCTTCAAATAGCTTCAGTGAAAAGCTGAAGTTGCACTGTCATTTTAACTTAGATTTTATCTCTCATGGGCAACACTCTTGCTGGACCTAAGACAGATCTGGAAGCAGAATGAACACATTCTTTTGACATTGAGTTTAAGCTAAGCGAGTTGAAGTCAATATGGCTTGCTGACCTGGTCCGACCTGACTTAGACATCTACATATATGGCATGCCATAAACATCAACAGCACATAATAGGAAGCTGACTATATTTTCAGAATTGTATCTCCCTTTATTTTAAGAATAAACCAATATTGGTTTGATCTTGGCAAAATCTTAGAGAGTGCTTTCCAGTGCTTCTATTATAGAGATACGTCACATGTGTTCATAGTGAACAATGTTGACAGACTGTTGAAGCCTGATCTCCTTTCTAGCCATTTTCAGAGAAACCCCATCACTGTGCCTGTCTCAGTAAGAAATTTCCTCTTATTGCCCACATGAACTGTAAACAACGAGTGTTGTGATTAATTGAGCACAGGGATTTTACCAAATGCTGGCTTGTGCCTTATCCACTATAAGGCCACAAGCTTGTGTTCTTGGGAAGTGTAGTGGGACACGTGTAACATACTTCTCTGAAATGGGTACCTTCAGCTTCTGAGGGATGCTTCCTTTTACACTGCTAACTTACTTTCATTTCAAAGGTCTCTGGTCGTCTCTGGTCTTCTCTGGTGACCACAGTCTAGATCATGAGTTGTAGACCATGCATGAAAGTGTTTCAGTTGATCACTTCTGTTTTGTTACAGGCCACAGAGAGCAGGTTTTTTGAGACTGCTGATCACATGAGATTTTCTAAAGAAGAATCAATGTACTTCAAATTATATTTAAAAGCAGATTAAAGTTCTGCTGTTTCACAACACGGTTGCGCGTGACAAAAGTCACTTTATCAAACGCACCACCAAACAGTCGCTGTGGTTTCTGGAAGGTGTTAGACCGTCAAGTTGCATTTGTTTGAGTAGTCTAATCCAGATTTATAATTTATAAATTTATAAAAGCCGAAAGGCCTACCAAGACTTACAAACCCTTGGTTAGCTACCCAGAGATGTAAAAAGCCTGGAAAATGATGGTTCCAGCCTCAGCAATTAAAAGACTTTCACAAACTAAATGCATGTTATAACCAATTTATCTTTCAAGATAAATATGTTATGCTAACAGAACAAGAATGATATGTAGGAAAATTGAGATAGTCTGCCTTTTATGACCAAAAGCAACTGTCCAACATATTGAAAAAACAAATAAACAAACAAAAAAAAACCAACACCAAAACAAACTAAAAGTTCTGTAAAATCAGTTTTCTTATACCTTTTTCTCTATTCACAGAATCACAGAATCACAGAATGTCGGGAGCTGGAAGGGTCCTCAAAAGGTCATCGAGTCCAACCACCCTGCCATAGCAGTGTCACCTAGAGTAAGTCACACAGGAACACATCCAGGCGGGTTTTGAATGTCTCCAGACAAGGAGACTCCACAACCTCTCTGGGCAGCCTGTTCCAGTGCTCTGTCACCCTCACCATGAAAAAGTGTTTCCTTGTGTTTAAACGAAACCTCCGATGCTTGAGTTTGCACCCACTGCCCTTTGTCCTGTCATTGGGTGCGACCGAGAAGAGCCTGGCTCCATCCTCCTGATACTCGCCCTTTACATTTATAAACATTAACAAGGTCACATTGTACTTTTTCCTGTATGACAATGTGTGCAGAACTTTCTCTTCAAGCAAAATTGTGACTGACCTGTTGCAAAATGATGAAATATAAAATATTAGCCTTGCTAAATCTACAGTTTAGTGGCATTTTAGTGTTTATATCCATTTATTAGCAATTTTGGTTTACAGTCATTGCTGATTGGATAGAAATTTATACCAGTGTTCCGGATGTTGTTTAGTATGGATGGAAAGTCACCTGAATCTCTTACTGATTTCTAGGGAGGTTGTAAATTGTGACCTTTCTCTTCTCTGAGAAAACACTTTTCAGCAAATTAAATATTTAAAATTGATCTCTTATGCAGAAATTCAGCACAATTTACACAAAATATTTTGTCACAGTTATATTCAACAATTTTACTGAAAAATTAGTTTTTCTTGCATCTGAACCATTTTTTTTCCTTGTAAAAGAATATCCTTTTTTTCCTCTTCATTGTCTCTTTTGTTTTTTTCTATTTTTGCCCTATGCAATTTTTTTTTTCTCATTTTCCTTAGTTTTCTTGTTTCTGCAAGCCATGACTCTTTTAAAGAAACAAAAAAACTCTTTATTGTAACAGGCAGTGCCCTTTTGTTCTACAGTTGTGTGCATTTTTGAGCAGATAGAATATGGTAGTACATTTGTTTCCACTTTTTATAAAAAATTTGCTGTGAGCTCAGAACACCCTGCCAATTTAGCATGAGGGTTTCTTTATTTTAATAGGGACATATGCAATTTAATATGTCAAAAGATCTTTTTATTCCTCATCCTCTCCACTCAATTCTATCCTGTACACTCCAGTGCATAACAAAAAAAAAACCACACACACACACACGAAAAGGAGAGATAATGTATTTCTTTTTCTTGGGTTTCCCTTCCATTCCTTCCTTCTTTCCTTCCTGCCTTCCTGCCTTCCTGTCTGACTCACTTCCTGCCTTCCTTCCTTCCTTCCCTCCCTCCTTCCCTCCTTCCCTTCTATCCAGGACTGAAATTTCTAATTGTTTTTGTTAGTCCTCACACTCTGATCATGATGTGATCAGGTAGTTTGTTTAGTAAGAATATAGTTTCAGTATTATCAGAAGAAGCAATATCAAAATAAACAGCTAAGATGCCTCCCTCTGTTAAAATCTACATGACAAGCTGTAAAAAATGCCTTCATTTCAGTACAAGAATTGTCATGGCTTTACTGATGGATTCAGCATTTGCTCAGCTCTGAGTCAATATTTAAGGTCTTAAATAAATGGGCCTACTGATCTTCAGAACTGTCAAACTCTGATACAGGTTTCTGTCGACAGTCACAAGGGACCCGGATAGCTCATGCTAGAAAGTGAATTGTAAGAACTGTGGCTAGTGCTTCTGCAAATGAGAGATTGATCCAAAATCAGTTTTATTTGCATGAACAGGCTTGAGAGCTGCAGCCTTAGATTTTCTTTCTGATCCCTGATAACTGGGAGTGTGGCATGCTGGTGCAGGGTTGAGAGTAGATGGGTGAGCGTTAATGCTAGTTTCATTCTACAGTCATCCTCTGCAGCCACTCTCTTCCTGTCTTGTTCTCTAGCTGTAAAAGTGTCAGTAGTACATCCTTTACCAAGTTTTGGCATTTCCCCCCATTCTGTTTTTTAGGTTTTCAGATGTGTCTCCTACTTTGTTTCTGCACATCACCTATCACAGTAAGGTACAGATATCAGCTGAAAATGGCAAGCATGGCTGGAGAACAAAACTTAATAAATATTGTTTTTAAGACAAATTCAGGGATATGTTCTTGAACTCCTCTAGCTTGAAAATGAGAGGATAGGAGATTTCAGAAAACTGAAAAGTGATCCAACAAAGACTGTCATGTAAACAAGATACTTGTGGTGGTCAAATGACAGCCCAAGGGCAAAACCTATTTTGAGAGATGGTTTAATCCACTTCTGAGAACTCTACATGTGGATGTTGCAATCTGTGCCAGGAACCTGCATCAGGCAAACCTCCATTTTATTTATAAATCATTTTTAAACCCAGAAGAGCTCCTTGAGGCTTTTTGTTTGAAATGGGAAGGAAAATGTGTGAAATGGGAAGGAAAATGTGTGAAATGGAGTAAAGATAAGTGTTTACTTATGACCAGTCAGTTGCTTTTTCTTGTCTTATGATTGTTTTGAATCACGTGTTGGAGAGAAATAGAACAATGGGCAGGCACTGGGAATGCAGGTGTGTGAGGGGGGGATGTCAGTGAGTATAAAATGAAAGCAGGAGTAGGAAGTGGTCACTTGTTCTGCTATCTCACTCAAGCGCAACCTCCGCGGCAGATTTTGTGGGTGGCTATTGTGTCTTACAGCATGACGGGGGAGGGAGACTGATGTGGGAGGCAGGTTGGAGGATCAGGGAGAGCACTGCACACAGACTACTTTGTCCGAGGCTTCTGGCTTCTAGCAAAGAAGGGTATGGGGCAATCCCAGGATGGCAGCACTGCACCATAGATGCAGGAAAGAAGCCAGTCAGCCTGTGGGTACATGAGATTGTGTCTCTGTGTATTAAGCGCTGTGCTGGATCAGCAGCAAACTTCGGGCATCTTTACAGAGAATGTCAGTTAATAAGACACCTGCACTATGTCTGAAAGTTATGCTGCCTTGAAGCAGTACCACTGCTCCGCTGTGAGTACAGTAACACTGAGAGACGGTGCCTTATCTACAAGCAAGGTAAGAAGAACCTAGGCTGCTTGGAATAAAGGCCAAATGTGGGCCTGTGCACCCACATTAGTCACTGAACAACTGAGAAGGCAGTTAAGGAGGAAGCACAGGTGGTGACCCATTGGTAACTGGTGACTCCTGCTTTTTGTCCAGCCCTGCATTTAGTTTTCAGGAGAAGGGAGAAGGTCCCAGATCCAGTAGGGAAGACAAGGAAGGAAGGGGTCGTAGTGGGGTGGGCCAGCGTTGGTGGCAGGAGATAGAGCAGTACAGGTGGTCCCCTTCTGAAGACCTAGGTCATCACTGTAATCCTGGAGGAATTAATGTTTCCTTTGTGGAAACTCCACTTTTTTAGAATAGTGTCTTTAGATGCAGAGATGAGACCTTGTGAATGAACCTTGTAGCAAACCTCTTTTAATATTCTATTAAATTGGAAAGATTTTCCTCTATGTGTGTGTGTTTTCAGAGCTTGCAGCCTCTGGAAATTATCAGTAAGTATAATTAAGCATTTTAGTACCTTCACTAGAACCCACAGACTCTCTGGCACCATTTTTTCATTATCCTCCTTCTCCACAGTCTTTGGTTCATTTAGATCACACTGACAGGGTAGTGGAGGAGAAAATATGTGTGTCTCTTGGCTACCTCTAGAATTAATATGGAATCCCACACACAGCACCTCTGTAGGAGCTTTGTGTCAAGTGTTTGACTTGAATATCATGCAGTGTAATGCTGTGGGTACTGTTAGGAAGATAAAGACTATGCTCTGTCATTGAACCTTCTCAGAAAATGTCAGCGGTGAGGGTTTGCATTGTAAGTGCTCCAGATTTGTAACAATGAGAATTAGTCCATTTTTAAGAAAGGTGATTACAAGAGTAAGGTTGACTCACTCACAGCTGTAGAAAATTTTGGCTTGCGTTGTGACCAAATCTGGCTGTGACTAACCTCTTTCAGAAAGCAAGGACCCAAACCAGAGATTTGATTTGTTTGTATGGTTTTTGTTTTCTGATAGGTGATTTTAAACTCCAGCTACTAACCTTTATTGATGAATAGAACCTTGTAACAGTTACAGAAGAAAAGCCAGGACATCACTCAGATATTACAGAGCAGGTTGATAATCTTAAATACTTCAGAAAGCAGCACTGTGAAATGATCTTCCTGCCAGCATGTGTAAAGGGGCATTTTCTGATTCAGGAAGAGCGGTTCACTATAGTTCTGATCCCTTCCCTGTGAACTCCAGCTGCAAAATGCATCATCCTGCTTTCTTGGAGCACAGCTAGTGAGGGCTGAGGAAGAAAGTGTCCCTGTGGGTAGCTTACACCATAATAGCCTGCTCCACTGTCCATTATAACAGCTGTTTCAGAGAATGATGCCATTTTATTCTGAGAAAGGACACTGGAAAGAAAACCTGAATGTGACCTGCATGTATCATTGCAATCCCAGTTAGTGGGTCAGTACTCTACACTTGAAGTACAAAGGACCTCATAGCCTCTCTGCATAGCGCCAGGCAAAACAGGTAATATTGTTTCTAGGATGTTGTGTTTGGCACATAGGAGGGTTGTAAAACAGAGATGATAGACAACCTGAGTATAGGCACAGATATAAAACTGAGTGTGATTCACTGTGGTTATTTTGGGGGGTTATGAAATGTGCTATGGCTGTATACTGCACTATGAATACTGTGCTGAGGGTAAGCAGGTCACCTGATGCTCTGAGGTGAAATTTTTACCTCTTCAGACTCCCTTCTTTTTCCTGTAGCATTTCCTAAGCACTGTTTGTGTTGCATTCCTTCTTTATTGTCCCCGCTTTTCACACTCCTGTGGGACACCGTCTGTGGAACTAGTTATGACTGCTGTAATCTCTAAAGTCTTTCAGTTTTGCAATAGACTCTGGTATCATTAAAGACATCCTTTCACTGGCCTCCTGTGATGCTTTGCAAGGAAGCATAAAGGTGAGAAAGGTTAGTACTTCAGTATGGATAATAGCTAAATGTGTCTGAAAGGAATTGAAGGTTTTGTGCCTCGCACAATGGTTATATGTCCTTTCGGTACTAGAGTGGCAGTGCTCTTGCATTCTGATATCCCAGGAGCTTGCAGCAGACAAGATTCTCTATTTTATTTATAAACCCTTTTTGAATCCAAGATAGTTGAGATCACAGGATTTGCTTCCTGGAGTTTAAATAATTTCCAGTTGCCCCACAACCATATTTCTCAGTGTCCTCATTTGCTTGCCGCTTTATCCTTACAGCACAATCTACTTCTTTATCTGTTTGAAGAATGGAATATTACTCCTAACATTACCTAACTTTATCCAGGGGTTCTAATTCTGCCAGTTCCTTCAGTCAAGTCAGCCAAAAACCTGAGACCTTGCCAGAATGCATATGTGCAGACTGTCTTTTTTGTCATGTGTATTTCCTGAGGCATCTTTAGATTCCTTGAGTCAGGATAATTAGTGCTTTTTATCAACTGAATCTCCAGTTTGTTTTGTGGTTCAGAAAAAGGACTAAAAATATTCTGTTTCTTTTACTGTTTACAGAACTGATATTTGACTCTGTTTCTATTTGGCTGCATTTTATTATCACATTTGTGACATGCAGTTAGCTGTGCCTTTTATAGAGCTTTGAGTATAGGAATGGTATTGAAGTGTTCATTAAAATGTTTGTTTCTAGAGATACAGGCTGCCATCTTTACTCATCTGTGAATCTCTGTATTTATGTTTTCCTTGGCAAACCCTATCCTGCTCCCTTAAAGTAAGCAGAATCATATCTCAGGATGAGGCCAAAGGCCAGTAAAAATCATCAGTGATCAGTTCTTGTTTCTTCCTTTCAGCTGCTGGGAGCCTCTCTGACATCCACAGCCTTGAAACTTCATTTTTTTTAGTGCCTTCAGCTACCAGCCTTTAACTTTGTACTTTACTTTTCCCTACTGAACTTCTTTTTCTTTGCTAGGAAGAAACCATGTGAAGGAACGAACTCTGAATTAATAAAAGATCTCAGTTAAGCTTACCTCCATTGAGAGATAAATCCTCTACACCAAAGATAAAAAGGTCAAGTCTTTGTGCAGCACAGATTGAGTGAAACTCTATCCCCTACCTACATCATATTACAGGAGTTTAATACTGTCTTGAAAGTTCATGCTCTCTGTAGGTCTTCTTAGCTTACAGTGGTCAGTTGACACACTTGCAGACTAACTCCTATCTCATCTATTAATTTTTTATATTGCTGAAATTCAAAGGGGAAACAACTCCTACCTAAGTTTCAAAGGGTGAAGCATTTCTGTAGTTTTCCATTTTAGATAAGGGAAATCATCTTGAAAAAATGTATTTCTGGAGGATCTTTATTGCAGTGATTCCTGATTCAAGAGTGGGAAGGGGAGAATCACAGAATTTGAATATGATCTCAAGGCTGAGAGAATTGGCAACTACTGCTCTGTGGGAGACTCCTTGCTCTCTTGCTAGTGGGGTCTATTATTCTTTCTCTTGGTTAACTCTCCTGTCTTGAAGAAGGTCTACCTGATTATCCCCAGATCTTGCTGTCCCTAAAGGGAAGTGTTTTCTTATTTCCTTTCTGTACTGAATGTTTCTCCAGAAGTTAGTCCTTCATCACTCTGGCCATATTGTCACCTTTCCAACCTCTTTCTCCATCTTCTTTTTATGTTGGCAGAAAATAGTTACATCAACATCTGATTTTGGTAGATGACTTATAAGTATGATGCCTTCCTACATTGTCATCAGTTTCAGCAGTGGTGTTCATGACACATATCCTCTGGCACTACTCCTCATCAAGCAGCTCTGCTTCAAAAGCTAAGGATATTCAAGGACAGCTTGTTTTTTTATCATATGATGTTTGGATAAGGTGTTGTAGTCATGGGAGAACACCTAAAGTAAATGTCTTAACAGCACATTTGTTTGTTTAGATGAAATATAAAGAGGAATAACTTTAACTTCATGGCTGCTCATCTGTTGGGACCAGAAAGCATAAACAATCAAAACCAATCATTGCCGATAAGCATCTAGTGTCTAGAACAGATACTGAGGTGGGGTGGAAATCCAGTGGTCAGCGTTGTGATGACACCAAATGTGGAGTGAGACAAGGTACAGTCCTGGCCTTCCCGTTCTCTTGCTTGTCACAGCAGCTAACTGTCCAGACCATTGCCTGTTCCCAGCAGCAGATATCAAGGAATGTTTGTGCAGCTATGAGCTCACTTAATAATTTGCCCACAGTCCTATCCCCACACTTTAAACATTAATAGAATACTGAAGCATAAATGTTAGCCCTATTTTGGACCTATTTAGTGGGACGAGAATTTGACACCACATCCTAAGGACACACTGATGGGTTTGATCTCCTCGCCCATCCCAAAAGGGACGCCTTTTGGTGAGACTTGTGCCTCACCTATGCCGAGTGTATCTTTGCTTGTTTTTTCTTCCCTGGGAGATTATGTTTGTAATTGCAATTGTATTTTTGAGCTATATAGCAATTTCTGGAGCTTAGTGTGTTTATCATTGGCAATCTTAAAGAATCTGTGTATGCTACAAGTGTAAATAAACCGTGTTATTTGTGAATCTGACTGGTTCTTGTGAATGCAACAAGACCTACAGCATAAGAGGCTGTTCGTGCATCTGATGTCAGACCTATAGTCACATTTAAATTTTGCTATTCATGCATCTGACTGGTCACTTGGAAGGGAACTGGACATACAGCAAGTAAGTTGTTAGTGTGTGTCTGGTGTTGAACCTATAGCAACACATCTTAATTGCTATACCTATTAAGAGGCAAGTCCAGCCACCCCTAGACCCTCTAATCTCTGAGGACTGGCTAGAACACAAGGGGATTCATGTCTTACAGAATTTACTTTTCACTTCACGCAACCCTCACTTTATGAAAGATATCATCCAAAACTCATGCTTATTTACCATTGCTTTACTTATATTGTCACCTATGTCACGTTTTCTTCAATCTCTGTGGCTTCGGAGTAGACCTATTACTGAAAAAAAGGAAACATACACAAATTCTTCCTAGAATCATCTCTGTTTTGCTCCGTAGCTTCTCTAATTCATTTTGTACTCTTAAAAATAACAACAGCAGAAGATTTTTCATTTCTGTTGAGCTTCCAAAATTTCACCTTTCTACATGATAAATCTAATATTTCGCATGAAGATGATGAAATGACAGGAGTAGTTGGGCTTCTTAGACTTTTAGTGTATTAAAGTGACTTTTTCCTTTGGCTGTACGATTTAGATTTGGAGAATGGCAATTATTCTTTGAAGTTTCAGAAACTCATAGAGTATAGTTTTTTGTTTGTTGGGGTTTTTTTCTAAGGATGTCTGTTTAGAAAGGCAAGAAGGAGGACTTGCTTAGCAAGATGATTAATCACTAAAAGATTTTTTTTTTCCCATTCTACTAGGATAGCTTTTTTTTTTTTCTTCCAAGGTATAATGCATATATTATCAAATAATTTTTGTAAACTAACAGTAACCTGAAAATTTGGAAATGCAAAGGTAATTCAGTGCAGTTTACAGCATATAATTTCCAAATGTGCCAGAGGTCTGATGAGTTTGGCCTGTCTGCTATTACTCGTTACTCATTCTTTCTTCTCCATCAACAACTCTGTCATCATCAGTTCTCAGTATCTATCATGGTCCAGTTCAGTGCTTCCTTGAATCTTTCTGTGGCAATCACTATTGCCACATATGTTAACTATGCCACATATGTTAACTATGACAGGTAGGAAGCACACCTCAAGTTTCAATGCAAGATATAGTCCATCAGTCAGTGATTTCAAACAAGTGGTCTTCCACTTCGATGGAAAGGAAAAAGCCATAGAACATCTACTTTTAACGAAAGGTTGAGAACGGTCATAAGTCCAATATGACTGCTATTCTGTCCAGAGCGTATCTGGAAGATTGTTGCAAGATCTTGTGCCTACTCTTGGAAAAGCTTGCTTCACCAGCTGTTATCCTGCTTCTTACCAGCCTTCTGTCCTGAAAACATCTCAGCTAATTGATAATCCAGTGCTATAGTTCTCAGAGGAGTGGTATTTAATACAGTTTGCCCTTTTGAGTATTCTTTTTTTATCTTTTACATTTTTGTTGTTCTAAACTGATAAAATTCTAACTGTTCTGTCTCAGTGAAAAACCAGCTTTGCCTTAGACCATTAGTAGCTAGAAAGGTTATTCTCTGTGTGTCTTGTTACTACACACTTAACGTTTTACTGCCAAACCTGTCTTTGGCAAAGGGCTGAGGAGTTAACTAAAAATAATCAAGGTTTATAGGGATCTTGAGTTGATCAGGGTAAGTTTGTCTATGTTTTTACCTTGAAGGCATCATACAAAAGTGAAAAATTAACTTTGAATCTCAGAAGATAGATTTTGTGGGAATATGAACTAGATAGATATAAGAGGAACTAATTAAACCAGCACTCAGGGCAATGACTGAAGTAAAGACAAGTGTTTGTACATCAGTTCATTCTCAGGTGGCTTCTTTCTCTTTAGAATTGCTCTTAAAAATTCACCAGGAAATTGGGAAGCCACATATAGTAAACTCTGCACAGTTTGTGCATCCTGAGGACGAGTCTCTTTCCATTCTTTCTGGAGGGCGGTCTCTAGGTTTCCTCCCTGCCAGCAGCCTCCACTTCTGTGTTTTCTTGGAACCTCTCTCACTCTGCTTGTCTCTGTCCCTGGGAAGCTGCTTGCTTTGGGCATGCTCTGTTGATAGGCAAACTCTTACGCTCCATCTGAGGGGATCAACTCTTGATTTAGAGCAGGCTTCCTCCTGCTGCCCAGCTGCACCCTTGTGTAACATACAGTATAGGACACTAAACGATGAACAAATTAAACAAATGCCATCCGTGACAAATCCTGAAGACCCAATCTAGAAGATTTACATATGTTAAGAAAACCGTTAGAGTTACAAGTTTCATAACGTGGCATTCTGAGACTTAGCTTCTTTTGAAGCAGTATCTGTCTGAAGAAATATAATATGCATTCGTGCTTGCACTGAATGTTTGTACAGAAAATACAACAAAACAAAACTCCTGCAAGCCATAAAATAATAGATAATTTTCCTCTGTTATTAAAGTAACTTGAGAGCACCCTAGCGATAAAGTGTTATCTATTTGTTACTTATTAAACAGACAATTTGGTCCTTGAGAGATAAATAGTGCATTCTTTTCAAGAATTTTAAAGGCTGTAGTCTTTAAACCATCGGTGTCATGCTGCAGTACACCCAGACAAACTGTGTTCTGCCAGGAGAAAAAAAAAAAGAAAAATCCCTTACTGGTCACCCATCCAGAGTATTTGGCAGCTGTGGGGTTGCCAATAAATGTGAAAGCAGGTGTTTGTTATAAGATCTTCCTAGCTGACACCATTCAGCATAAATTTGTTTTCTATTCTAAAGGGAAATACAGGACAGATTGTGTAATGCTGTTTTTCTCTCTCTTCTTCAATGTTTGTTATTGATTTCAATTTGAAAAGAAGCTCTGAATGTTTTGAAAATAGTAAATCCTCGTCAAAATAGCTATCGACAAAAGACTTCAGAAAGTGAACAATCAAAATTAAGAAGATGCAGACTGCGTGGCGTCAAAGGTTTAGAACAAACTAGATAATGATTTTTTCCAAGCCATTGAATTTTTTTTCTTTCTTTCTTTTTGCTAAGTAATAGCCTATTAGAGACACACTAAAGCACTGAAGCATTGGACAACTAATCATACTGACTGACG
Organism: Baryphthengus martii; assembly: GCA_013396935.1. Classification (NCBI taxonomy): domain Eukaryota; kingdom Metazoa; phylum Chordata; class Aves; order Coraciiformes; family Momotidae; genus Baryphthengus; species Baryphthengus martii. The sequence goes on along the minus strand of VWZK01001815.1, from coordinate 67,714 downwards.
AGGCAAAGTATGTTCTTGACAACTACCACTCAGTAAACAGAGCTTAAAATTAAACTATATGTTTTGAAAAAGAGTGCTTCCTTTAAGGACATTTTAATTCATTAAAATCTCTGTCACAAAATGTCACTGATGCCAAGAATTTGCTAGATATCAAAAATGATGAAGTATTTCTGTGAATGGAGACAACATCCACACACCGATCAGACTGGACCAAGATTATTATCATTTTTTTATTAGGAATGTGATAGTTGATCTTCTAGTTAAACCAATGATTCAGAACTATAAACTCATGTTCAAAGAATAAACCAGCCACCAAATTTATGGAACAGAGGAAAAACCATCAAGCTATTCTGCAGCTGTTTAGTATAGGATTACCTGTGACTTCCTGTCAAGCACCAAGCACCAGCCAAGATTAAGAGGAAGGTGACACATTACTTGCATTACTTGCAAGCCATTTCAGTAAGCATAAAGTCATAAGTATTGCACCTTGACTTTCAGCCCTGTCTTGACAGGTTCTATTATTAAGATTTGTAATTTTCTTTTCCTCTTCTGTTCCCATCCCCCAATTTGCCTCCACTAATTTCTCTTAACAATGTGTGTGAAGCTCTTCTAAAATATATTCAGGTTTTTCTTACCTGTAAAATGTGAAATTGCTGTCACATCTTTTTTTTTTACCATTTGCTCAAGTACTGTTTTTTCTCATTCTAATTCTACATGATGATATTGCTTTCTTTTCCAAAATGTCTAAAACATCTACTAATTTTGCATTTTCTAATCTTAGACCAGCTCTCCCTTTTTCTTGGAAAATTCATTTTTTTATCTGTCATTGCTCTAGGCAAAGATTTTATTCAATGACTAACTTTGAAAGGATTTAGCAGAGGAGAAATAAAACTGAATGTCCTTGGTTTTTTTCCCCAAAATAATGATATATCATCTTCTTATTGTTGTTCTCAAGCAACATCCTTGCATTGACAATGGTAATAGTGCTTGTTAGTACACAATGTTCCCGTGAGTTTATTATGGTTAATAAGCTGCAGTTTTATGGTTAACACATAGAGTGTCTGTATAGCTCCTGTGGGTTATTCAAGCCTCTTCTTTCACACACACAAAGAATGGAGGACACCTGTCTACTTTCCTGATAGGCACGTATTGTTCTGTTGTTACCTTTCTCAAACTCTCTTCAAAATAGCCATTTATGGGACGAGTTTTGTCTGCAGTACTTGCTCTTAGAAACTGCAGTCATTCTAGTCCAAGTGTTCCAAAACAATGAGCTAGAATACTGTGATTTCATGTAAAAAAATGGAAAAGAATACCAACTGACCCAAGTGTCTTGTATTGGCTTTTCGGTTTATCCTTCCAGGCTACACCATTTTGCCTTGGTTTATATGTTTATATTCGCTTTAGAGAAGATAAATGAGGCCCTTTTAGCATGGATGTCACAATAAAGAGGAAACTAATACATTTCTCCAACTACAAGAATGAGGAGGTGCCTAAGGTATTCTGGCAACAGAACTTGACACACAGGTAATTACAAACTCAATCTTGACACACAAGTAATTGCGGTATTACATGATGTTGCAGATGGTCAAAATACGAAGCGATTCTCATTTAGTATTAGATAGATACATTTTTGATAATACAATCACTGATAACTATTACAAGCTGTGTCCAAATACACCTTCTGGTTCACAAAATCCTTGTGCTACTGGGAATATTTACCATGAGGGGAATAGCTCCATACTTCTGTCTGCTTCATCGCTATCTCTCTGCAACTAGCCACATTCAAAACCAGGAGATTGGGTTCATGAGCCTTTGGTGTACCGGTTGTTACAGCATGTTTGGGAGCTTTCGTGTTGGTCTTCATTCTGACCTTCTTTCTTAATCAATACTTGTCCTTTCTTCTTGGTTATTCTTTTTCTGAATGCAGACAAAATGACTATTGTAAGAACACGATAACAACCTTTCAAAGAGATCTGTTTTCACTGAACAGAAATTTTGTGTTTGGTGTCAGTAATCATGTGCCTGTAAATTGGAAAACTCTAGTACTTCGAAGGGAGTGTATCATCACTATTTACCTTCATTAAAGGACATGCAGTTGCTTTTGTATATCTGCAGATCTATGTGGCTTCAGGCTGCTCAAACAGCTCCTGAATCTGCTGGTGAAAAAATATTGTCTAGTAAAAATGTCTGCATTCTCCCTTTTTCACAAGCTGTGCTCTTTCCATTCTCGTGCACTTGTAATTTGGTACTGCCCATCTTCTAGTTTTAGAGCGTTTTGATGTATGTGGAATTACTTCATTTGATTTGTTACTATGCATCAAATAATCAGAGAGAGAGAGTTCTTAGAAGGCTGAGTTGCAGTGTTGTGAAAAATGATCCATAACTATCATAAAAGTATCCCTTCTATTGATTACAGGCTATTCCATTATTAAAATACTAAAATAAATGATACTGACACTTAAAAAGCTAGGACACACAAAGGATGACACAGGCAACCCATAGACAGGGTGAGAATACTGTTGTCAAGATCAAAATGCAGATATTGAATTTATATTGCATACTTCGGATACATTATATCAGCTTTTAAACTTGGAAACAAAACCAAAAAAGAATAAGCATGATATGAAAAAAAACCCAAGCAACAAAGATATTCAAATTTCAGAATAATGCAGGGAAGCTGTCAATTTATTATTAATAAAACTATGTGTTGCATAAAGATCTAATTTAAAGACTAGTAAGACACAGAATAGTTGTGAAAAATAGTTCGATTTTATGTCTATTCGACATGAAGTATAAAGTTAAAACTGTAATTTGTGTGTTCATAATGCACTGATGGACCCACATTTGAAGCAGCACATAATTATTTTGGCCTTATGAGAAGAATAAGTGAGCAATTGAAGTGTGCCATTGAAGAAATATCAAATATATTTCTGTTAGAAGCCCCCATGAAACTTTGATTTCTTTGTGAAGTCTACAACCCAAATAAAGTGATGATGCAACAGAATCAAATGTTGTTTGCCTTAAATTAGGTACAAAAATTTAGGTGGTTTTTTTTTCCAGTTGAGTGAAATGACTACCAAATTGTTCTATAGACTTATTACAGTAAGGTGTTTATCCTAACTGTACTTCTTGAGAAATGACACTTACTTAAGGGGCTGTACTGGATGAGGGGGTTGGACTACATAACCGTTGAATGTTCTTTCCAACCTGAACTATTCCATAATTCTATGATACCCTGATCTCAATGGGTGCATAAATTTGCTGACACATGCAGAGCACCCTGCCAAAGACTGCATGTCCCACAAAGTTATGGCACAAGAGATTTTGCACACGCAGCTTGTTTCCAACTTGACTTGGTGACTGGTCAACTGTACGGTGGTGTGTGCTGAACCATCATGTTCCATCATGAAATGGCTGACAGGAAAAATTCTGACAGTTTGTATGTGGGGAGTTCACGCTGCAGGGTTGGTCGGTGGGATGTGGGGTGATAGGAGCCTCTCCTTCCCTTTCTGCTCCCAATCTTTTAGAGGCAACTGGTGCTACAGGGCTGACCTACACAAATGAAGAGGGGAAACCCTTCTCACGTGTCTTCAGCCTGCCTTTTCTTGGTGTGTGAAGCGATCCTGCAAAAAGAGGAGCCACCAAAAAGCCTGCTGTAGCTCAGCTAGAGAATAGAGGGTGACTCCTGCCTTTTCGGTGCAAAGACAAAGCCCTTAGCACCAGCAACACATCAGCACGTCACAACCTGGCATTGTGTTTTGCTCTGCAAAGGCTATAAGGAGCATAAATATAGGTACTGCCCACCCAGACCTTGCGAAGTACAGCAAGGCATGGCCAGCTCCGGTGCTCATTGGAAACTAATTTCATGCCAGGTGGAGAGGTGAAGTTGTTGGATTTAGCTTCCCAGATAACTGCCTGACTTTGTTATCTCAGTTGCTTAGCAAAGCAACCTACCAAACGTGGATTTAGCATTGATTGTTGAGCTCTCTTGTCCTGTATGGCAACATCTATGCTGTGCATAACAAGACTATTGTATTAGGAGAAGAAGACATAGTCTGATTTTAGTAACATCTGCAATGTTTTGTTGAAACGCAAGTCAAAGGGAGCCAGAAATATAGGAATTGAATGAGGAGAAAGTGACAAGTGATATATATGAACAGCAGTATTTCTTCTTATGGAGCTATGTCAAGCTGTAGGCAATCTATGTGAGATTGAAAAGGATCTGCATGGGGCTATGGAGGGAGACTGATTTAGAACATGGAGCAGTGTTGTGAATCAGCCTCTTTATATCACTGGGTGATTTTCATAGAGTTCAAGACAAACTGAGCAAAGAGCGGATTCTCTCACCTGTAATGTATCTGTTCAGCATTCACTAAACTGGGAAATATCTCTTCAAGAGAAATGAAGAACTGAGAGGGAATTTTTCCTCCCTCAATTCTCATGTGCATTGAGCTCCATTGGAGAAGATGCTGTTAAAACCATGCTTGCAGTACCTCCTTCAGTTAAGTAGTTTAAAAGAAGTCAGTCCAGGTGCTGCACAAGGTGTGATATTTAAATGACTTCAGTATACTCATGAAAGAAAAAGTGCTGTCTTCCTCTTGATCAGGCAATCTGATGGTGCACTTCCTAATGAAAGGCTATTTTATAAAATGTTGTTTAAGATTGGCTGCTAGTTAGACTTGCAGTTTATTTGGCAATGTGGATTATTACAGGCAGATTTCTGTTTCTGCAGTGTTAAATACCATCTTTCAAACATGAGGCATTTGCATGCATCTCAAATCTATATTTACTAGATCCTACTGTTCTCTAGAATAATTCGATTCATTTCTGCAGTGTGTCAGATTAAATTCACTGGCAGGAATTATCTGAAGGTTTTCAAAGTGTTGTCTTTTCCCGAGTGTTCTCATGGAAGCCTGTACCTTTCTTCTCAAAAATCTCAGCTCCTAGTCTCTGAAATGCCCCCCTCCCCCTTTAGACACAGTTTTAAGTATGATTCGATAGATCTCACTGATGAAAAAAAGATGCCAATACCTAGCTCCAATAATAAATGAAATCTTTCTATGAGTGTTTCCAAGAGAACTTCTACTCAAGGTTACATTTAATGCAAGGTCACCATTGTTTTTGTTTTTTTTTTTTCTGAAACTGAAGAAAAGGGAAAAAAATGTGGGGTTTTTTTGCTTTAAAATTGTTTTGATGATGGCCTGAAGAGTGAAGGGGCAGTCTCAAGGGATCTGTGACAGCAGCATCTTGAAGTACTCAGAAGTCAATATGAGGGCTGAACTTTGGATGCAGAAAGGTAAAGCTTGAAGTTGAAATCTTGCCTAAGAAGACAAAGCTAAACTCATCTAAAGTTTTCTAGACAGCTCTGAGTCCTAACAAGTGTTTCCATGATGCTTCTTAGGATTCTAGATTTCTTGCTTGTGTGAAAACTAAAAAAAAAAAAAAAAAAGAATCCATAACCCTTTGCAAATGCAAAATGTACAGGAGTTCTATTTTAAGGGAAGAAAAATCTTCCTACTGCTCATTTTGTATTGTATGTATTTCTTTCTGTCTGTGCATCTATAACTCTAAAAAAATATGAGAGAAGATTAATACAATTTAAAATGCAATTTCTCAGTCTAAGCACTAGGTATAATTTTAATTACATCATCTCGTCCTTGATATTTACAGGATGAAAAGGTCAGAGATGGAAAACATAGAGTGGAAAAAAATATTCTACATTACTAGAACATCTTTTGTTTTGGTGTTCTTGTCTTTTTTTTTTTTTACTTCGTATACCACCTCTCTCAGTTCAGCTGTAATGTTTTCCTTCTTGCCACTTTTGCTGTGTTTTAATGTGCAATTGCTTTCACTGATGACCTAAAAGCTATTAGGAATTTGAAGTGTTAGATTTTTTTTGTGTATAGCACACAAACCACCCTAAACAAAATCTATGAAGAGAACAAATGCGACTAATATGATCACACTGGCCCTATTTGACAACATTTGAATTTGCCTATTGATGTGGAGTAGTTTTTGTCTAGAATTCATTTACATGTGAAAACATCAGAACCATTCTTGCTATTGAGTTAGAAATAAAGATGTTTTGGAAGTAGTTACCAGGACCGATTTCAAAATTGATTGCCACAGAATAAAGTGTATCTCTCTCAGTGTCAAAGGTTCAAGGCAGCCGCAGGTGAGCTGGTGAATCTACACATTTGATCACTTCTGGTGAATTTCTTGAGAGACTGTTATAGGTAGAGTGGCTAAATTGGAAGATTTGGGTCCATCCTTGTAGCCCTTCATATTCTTTATTTACTCTCAAAAAATAAAGCTCATTTTCCATGAAAAAAAGAGTGGAGGTATGTCACTGACTATTTAGGAAGGTTAGTGGTAGCAGGACTGTGGCATTGCCATAGGGGAGCCATGGAATAAAGGCAGTTAAAGGAATCCACTCACCACTATAGTGTTGAAAAAAATCTTTTCTTAGGTGGTAAATCTACCTTCTCTTGTACAAAGTTTTTAAATATAAATTAAAGCAAGATATAGGCAAGTTAAGAAAACATCACACAGTTAAGCGCTCAATGAGTTATATGCTGATGAATTTCAGTTGTATAAATACCAGTCAGCCACTTATCCAAGAGTTGCATTGGATTAATTTGTATAAAAATGTTAATCTGTATAAACTATTACCCTCGTCTGACACAAGTATCAATAGCTTTATCACTCACCTCTGTTTTCCTTAATTTCATATGCATGGAAAATCAATGGGAAATATTATCAACAGATTATTTAAAACTAAATTCAGTTTTAATCTACAGTAGAGTATCTTTTCTTAGTGGTCATACTAAAAATTTTATAGTTTCCCCTAAAGTAATCTGTAACTGTCAATCCACTCTTTCTTCCTCAATCAAGACATGCCATGGTAATGTTTATTGCTACACTTTTGACTTTTCTTACCGATATACTTTGCATTGCTTGCTTGCTTGTGTATATTTGTAAAATTTATTTGTAAAAGGAACTATGAAAATCAGATATTCATTGCAATTTTGCAGCCAATTCCTCACATTTTTTTGTTGTGGGATTTTTTTTTAATATGAAATATTGAATTTCAATGTTTAGAAGGAAAATTTTAATCTTTTCGTAATTGTCCACAGTGAAAATAATCTTGCAGCAAAAGATTTTAAATTGTATTTTCAATTAACCTTTTTTCCTTTCCCATTCTCTTTTAACACTTGCTCAAATTCTACATAAAACTTGTTTAATTTCAGCTCAAGCCACTCTTCTCTCTGCCATTCAGCCATCAAACTGAAGCATCCTGTATTCCCCCAGCTCTGGATGTTTGCAAATTTCAACTTTTTATGTCAGCTTCCCTTCATCAGTTCATACATTTTAAGGCCAATGGGGATCACTAGATCACTTAGCCTGAGCTAAATATAACACCAGCAGTAGAATTTCACCTAACTAAGCTCTGCAGTAATCCAAATAGTTTGTATTGGGCTCGAGTTTATGCCCCAGAACAGCCATCAGTCTCGGTTTGAGATTTTCAACAACTAGAGAAATATCATCACTTTACTTGATGGCTCTGATAGTTAATCATCACTGCAATTAACAAATAGCCTCATTACAAGTTTGAATATGTCTAGCTGGAAACTCCAGCCATTGATTCTTGTTATGCTTTTCTCCACTAGATGAAAGAGCCCATTGACATCCAACATTTCTCTCAGGTCTGCATAAAGTGTGCTGGTTTAGGTTGGTCTATGCAAGAATAACATGGTAAGCCTCAAAAGATGTCACGTTTGAGAACAGTAAGGCATTGATGTTTGGATACTCTCTTCACTATGCAGAATCTGGAAAGTCTACTTAATTAAAATAGTTGACTTGGATGTACTATTTGGCATCTAGTTAGAAACATTGTGACTGAGAACATAAGCACTGATTTTTTTTAGCCTTGTTTTGTAAGGAAATGAGGCTTTTAAAATCACACTATTTGCTTTTTCCTTTCGTCTTCTCCCATCACTTCCCAGTCAACTTGGGAACATATTGAATGATTCCAGCTATATGTGATAGTTCAGTAGAGATCTTGAAGTGTTTGTGCTTCTTTAGTTTTTTTATAAAAGACAGAGGACAAGTGAAATCTTTGTTCAATTTGTTCCTCTCTCATCTTCCCTCACTCACCAGAGGAATAGCTGTTGTAGCCTATTTAATTTGAGCCAATGCCAACAAGCTGATCAGTATCTGAGTGGTTCAGAACTGGCTGTATTAGATGCCTCTTCGTGTCCAGCAACTAGGAGCTGTGGGAGCAATTTAAATGGTAAAGAAGAGAAAGGGTGGTTAGGGCATGGTGGGAGGAAGGGATTACAAAGGTAAATGCTGGAATTCCTGAACTGAGACAGATTGGAAGGAATTAGAGGGTCATAGGAGGTTTCCTGGAGGAAATATTTTTTCTTTAGTTTCTGACTTAGATTGCAGCAACAAGATATTTCTGTAAAAAGTCAGTATACTAGCTCTCAATATAGCAACAAACCAAACATATTTGTCATGATCACAATAACGCAGCTTCTAGTTCTAAAAGAAGTATCAGATAGTATATATGTGTATCTTACAGCTGTAAGATAAATTTTTGATGTCCATTTTATATGCAACACAGTTGGAATGCATTTTTTTAAAAATAATTTTCTCAGATTTAACTCTGGGTTTGTGAGAGAAAAAACATCACTTGCTTTCTTCTATCATCTTCAGAAACCTTTTAGGCCTAAGACATAACTTCACATATCAAAACATCAGGTTTCTTTCTTTCTTATTTTTCACTTTTTCTTTTAAATCTTTTCTCTTCTCTCAGGCTCATTTTGCAGGCCATAATTTTTCTTCCCAAGTAAAACATGTGAAAGGAAAATAACCTTTCAGAACTAATTAATGAAGATTATAACCCGTTGGGTTAAAATATGTTTAAAATAATTAACTGTGCCATTTACTGATTGGAATTCTCACAGCTTCTTATTAAGGGTTTTCAGTAAAGGGTTAGCTCAAAAGTTATGTTAGAGTGTAAGTAGGTGTCTGCCGAGTTCCTGAAAGAAACTTATAATGACCTTATTTTACTTCCAATTCAAAGCAAAGTTTTCTTTCTTAAGCTTTCTCTACTGTATATGACTGATACTGAAAAAATGACTGAGGATTTAAACATTTCTTTACTGAGGGGCTCGTCTTCTGTGGGAAGAGCACGCTCCACAGTGTCATCTAGTATGCGTAACAAAAACAAGATAAATTGGCCCAGTCCCTAATTCAAGTACCTCCTAATGACAGAATGTCATTGGTACAGCTAATACAGAATAATGTGTCCCATGTTAATCTTCATTATACAGCTTTCTCATTCTGCGTGATAAAGAACAAATGGGCAAAACTTTAGTATTCTATTCCTGGAGCAGTCTCCTTCTAACCCGAGAACAATCTAACAACTTCACAGTTTTAAATCATTGCTAAAATTGATCCTTTACTTTTCTAAATCACTCTGTTATCTTTTTTGCGGTGTGTTTAGCTTAGTCAGTACCTGCATTTCAAAAGCACTCCATTCAGGCTTCTTAGATCATTAAAATTTATATTAAACTTCTTTGCATGAGTTGCCTCTGATTGGAGCCAAAAGAGTACTGAGGGAGAATGGAGCATGGCAGAGCCAGACTACATGATGACTGTTCACAGACCTTAGTTTAAAAGGGACATAAAATCTCCTCTAAAATAAAGAGTAATTAAAATGTGACAGTGAATGAAGTAATATCATTAAGCAGAAAATGAGAGATCAATGAGAAACGCAGTGCTAATACTGATAACATCAATAACTAGGCTGGATTGTAATTAGTGCCTAAGCAAAGACTGGAGAGGCAGTGGCCAGTTAAACACACCGGTACATAAAGTATTTGGAAAGTAATGGCAAGACTATGGGAAACTAAATGGAATACCTAACAGGAGGGGTGTATGAGGTGACAGTACAGGGTGAGCTTACAGAAACAGGACTGGAAATCAATGACTGAAACTGAACTATGAACTGTGTGTTGCTCAGGGAGAATGAAATGGCGGGTTAAATATTCTCTTTTATTGTCTTTAATTGGCAGTACTAAACTGGAAACTTTTCCACGATTAAAACAGAAACCTCCTGAACTGGAATAATTGGAGGAACGATAAAGAAAAATTCTCTTACAGTAGCAAGCAATAGGAGCCTGCTGTTGAACCCTACTATCAGATTTGTACATCAAGGAAGGAAGGCAGGCAGGAAGGCAGGAAGGCAGGCAGGAAGGCAGGAAGGCAGGAAGGGAGAAGGAAGGGAGGCAGGAAGGCAGGAAGGCAGGAAGGAAGGAAGGAAGGCAGACAGGAAGGGAGGCAGGAAGGCAGGAAGACAGGAAGGAAGGCAGGAAGGCAGGAAGGAAGTTTTTCATGAACAGGGGAAGGTACTATCTCACAGCACAGCACTCTTAAACCAGAAGATTCATTGCTTCAACATCCTGTGAATGCAGAGAGTTTGCATAGATTCAAAAAGTAGTTAGACGAAGTCATAGAATAAAAAGCCAAGAGGAACAGCATTTCAACTTTCTACAGTGTATGAGGAAAAGTATCATTACGTCTTATACTCTTTACATCAGATACCTATTTTGGGAGATGTGATCCTGTGATAGAGTAACATTTTCTTGATCCTATTATAGCTATTTTATGTAATTCTGTGGAAAATAGTAGTTCACTTGGCTAAACTGATACTGAAAAATATCTCTTGTTAGAAATTTCCAAATCAACCTATGTGTTGTTAGTCCCATAGTAATTGAGATCAACGTGTTCCTGGCATAGATCTCTTCCAGAGTGGTTCAAATAATTTAATATTCAAGACTACTGCAGTTTTGGGTGTGGGATATGTTGTTACTAGTCACTCATCTGGAATGAATCTCTCTCGTTCTGTATTCAACTGTGCTGCTGTTTGACATACCATATTGTCAAGGACTGCATGATTTCACACTCTGTAAACACTTTCCCTTCCCTCATAGTAATGAATATAGAATTTGGGAATTTCACTTCTTTCTTGGTGTTTTCCTGATGATTATTTAAAATGTAAAAGAGCTGTTTACCCAGAGTAAATAAAAAGTCCTTTTTCTTGTAAGTTCAGCGTTTTTAACATGCTGAATCTTTTGAAGCTTATACCTTGCTGCTGAAACATCTTTTTAAAATTTCAGTAATATTTAATAGTCTGCCATTTTCATGTAAATTTTTTCAGCAGTTCAGTTCTGAACTGGATTTGTTTTAATTCAGTTGTTCTCTAAAATTCAGTGAAATTATGTATGTTAATAGTAGCTGAGGATGTTGACCTTTGATTTAGAAGGGAAAACAGATGATTTGCGGTATGTAATAATATGAAGTGTTTGTTGTATGTAAATCGTTGGCTGTTACACTGAACTGTTTACTGACTGCCTTTTGTTAAAATAATGCTTTGGACAATCTGTTCACTGAAAATGAACAATATAATCCAAACTTTGATGTTGCCCCAAAAGCCAGAGTGCCTTCAAGCTTCCACATAAATCAGCAACAGATTAGACCTCTTTCTGAAGTAAGGTTATTTTCCTATCAAGTCTGGTCAATATGAACAAACCAGAGGCAGTAGTAGCATGATCATGAGTACAATGATGTGAGGCATAATTCACAGAAAGAAACAAATGCTAATTGCATGCATTAAGAAACTGGTAATGATACAGCTGACAAAAAAGCAATAGGGGGAACCTGAAAAGATCTCAAAACAAGCTTTTCTATTGTACTACAAGAGTTTTATAGTAATTCACAGATGTTCTTTTTCATCATAAACCATTTCATATTTAAAGTCTATCTATCCCTTTTATTTTACTGATATGGTGTTTAAAAGGATGTACCTCAGAAGCAAAGTGAGATCCAGGGGATAAAAGTAGATTTGGAGGGAGACAACAGTGGATATATTCCTATCTACTCTAGTCTCTGCTGCTCACTAGGATTCTTTTGCCTTTTCATTCGAAGGTGCCTCCAAGAATTTGCACTAAGTCAACACTTGTAGACTGTGTGTACTGCAAAGACCCATGTCTATGTTCATGGGTATAGACAGACACATATAAAAAAAATTAAGATATAAAAAGAGCATTACAGAAAGAGTTCCTCTCTGGTAGCTGGAGAATGATCTTTCTGTCTAGATGGAGTTTATTTCAAATGAGGTAATGTCCTGAAATGGTATGTTACAGCTAGCAAGAGTGCATTCTACTCTTCAGGAATGTGGAGTGATTATTACTTGTCACGAAGTTTTTGTCTGTTTTGGACTGACAGCGTGCTCTCCTAGCAGGTAAGGGTATATATTAAAGAAAGCAATTGCCAGATACAAAATATCATCTTGTCATAAATTGCTGCCTAAAAAAAAAGTGTGCAGACTAGATTTCTGGCCTGAACAATCAGAACTAATTTCAAATCTGAATCTAACTTTGTAGATAGTTCCGTTCTGAGTTGGGTGGTAGACCAGATGACCATCAGCAAATTAGGTATCCAACCTAATTATTCTGTGAATTTATAAATTAAAAGTTGATGCTGCAAATACTCTTTATTGTGATTTACTGGATTATCACTTGGGACAAATTAAAATTTTCAGTAAAAGGATTTCTGTTATGGAGTTTAACTGTCAGCATAGAGGCATAACTTATTTGAGGATCAGTCATCTTCTAGTTGTAATGTTAAACCAGTTGAAAGTTAATGGTATATCTAAAAAATAGACTTTGAAAGATAAAAGGAGAAAAAATGTGACTCCCAAGATATATTACCTCAAGGTTATGCCAGACTCAGGGACCCTGCCTCATGCTCTCTTTGATTCTCAGAATTTTCTTCTTTCAAGAAGCAAGCTAGTTAAATCACAGCACAAGCCTAGGATTCTCAGAGAAATGTTGGTATTTATATCCATTTACTCTCAAATCTCAGCACGATGAGAATACCTCTGAAAAATACCTCTACATCTTTGCATTGATGTCAGCAGGGGATATCCTTGTCTAGACATTCTGAGACTTGCATTAGTGAGAGAATGGTCTTTTGTGAACTCTACCAGGTTTTTCATAGTGTCTGTCTAAGCTAGTTATTTATGCTGAGCAACACTGGAAGGAGAGACCGCTGTCCATTTCATACGACTCTTTGAAATGGTGCTATATGACTATGACTTGATCTGGGTTTGGAATTAGGGTTGTAATTCTAAAAAACTATGTAAAACTTTGTGAGGTAAAGCAAATGTATAGTATGTTTCTCTCTTTTTTTTTCTGATTAAAATTAATTGCTATGAGAGAGGAAAAGCATTGTTTGAATGATGAAGGAATCTTAGAAGAAGGAGCAGCTCCAAATTACCACCAGAATGATAATTAAAATGGCTAGTGATAATAGTTTTTTATTATTATTTTGGTAGGTTTCAATGAGTATTGATACCAGTCATGGAAATAATCATGAAGTTGGGTCACACTGCCAAATCTGAGACTTTGACCTCCACATAACTTGAGCTTCTGGTTTATTTCACAGCAGCTCATGCTCTTCTTTAATAATCAATAATAATATCGAAATCTGAATTTTAGACAAATATAATTCAATATTTTCCTCCAAGCTGACTCATATACACCAATCACATATCAATAAACTGTCACTCAGTAAACTGCTCCATAATAATATTACAGTTGATCATTTGCCTTCTTGTGATAGGTTTATTCCTTTACACATCACTCAGATAAAAGACCTTCCGAGGTTAACATAATGCTCATCTGTGTTTTCCCATTCATTTTCTGATTAGCAAAGCCAGTAGGAATGTTAACTACGTTATGACAGAATACTTGGGCACAGTAGTGTTACATCTCAGAAACGCAAATGTTTGATCTGACATTGTATATTCTCTATACACAAATATCTTCCTGTCATTCTCTTCTATTAAACACAAAGGACGAAAGAAAGCAAATTATTAGGGCTAGCTTATGATAATCACCTTATACAGTACTTCCCACTGGAGTTCCTCAGGAAACCAACAATTGAAATCAATAGGGCTTTTGAAGGTGTAAGGAACTACTCTGAAGGAGCAACATTTTCCCTGGTTAGACTTAGCTTCTCTGAAATGACTCTGGTTCTGGGTAACCCATTTGAATCATTTATTTGCTGAAAGACTTCCTGCTTCTGAAAATGTGAAGTCTATCTTCTTTTCTCTTGATGTCCTTAGTTACTGCCTTTCCAATTCCCACTAAACTTGTAGCTTGCATCCATATCTATTACTCTTTATGGTAGGATTTTTTTTTTTTTCCCCTTTACAGGAGCCGGTCTCTCTTTTCTGAAGTTTCCTTTTTGACTTTTTAACCTCTTGAGAATCACCCTTTATTCTAAGTTTTATTTTCCTTTTAACTTCCACCTTCCTATTTCATTTCATTGTGTCTCTTGTCTTTTGTGTTATGTTTTGGTATCACTCCTCCAATACAGTTGTGTTCAGTGTTCGTTAGTATAGTAGTCCTTGCATCTATTCCTGTTTACTGATTAGGACTAATATTAGCACAGAAATTGCTTCTTGAAATGTTTTAACTGAACTTTTTCACCTGGAGTAGGAGAGATATGTTTTTTATCTAAAAGACTGACCTCTTTTATTCTAGTTTGCATTGTCAATAACTGCAGCAGCAATTGTTGCCCTGTCTTCAGAGGTCCTTCCCTTTTCAAATTTACGCTTAGTTCTTCTACCACACACATCGTTCTTATTTGATTAATATGCAAGAGAACAGGTCTAGTTGTGTATTCTGAGTGCTACAAAGAGTATGACACATGAATATTCATGGCACAATATTTAGAGTTGGATCTTGAGCCTGAAAATTGAGAACTTTGTAAGCTAAGATCTGAGTTTTTACCCCTGTTCTCTCTCATGACAGGACCTGCAGAGTTGGGGGAGAGGGAAGAGGTATTCTTCATCATGGAAGAGTCTTAGTTTCTCTGAAGAGAAGGCTGGGAGGAGAGTTATAAGCATGACTGCACAACTAAAGGAGTAATTCCACCACCATGGAAAACAACAAGGATGGTAAAATTATAATCTTACTCAGGGAGACAACCACAGAGCTTGTGTAAACTGTCTGTGGATTATTATTTTTCCTCCTGGAGAAGATGGGTGCTCTGTACCCTGAGAGACACTTGTGCCCTGTGCCAAAGAACAGTGTGCCAAGAGCCACAATTTGACTTAAGATATGAAGATGGAAGAGATTATTTCATTTTGCTTTTATTAGCATGATAATTTTGGAAGAAATCTTCTGCTGATTTTTGTAAGGCTGTCATAGAATGCCAAAATGTCTCTAGTTTTTGTATCTTGATACTGAAAATACACTGTCTTCTCATGGTTTCCCTAAACCACCTGGGAAAAGCATTGTCAACAGTTTAATAATTTTATTTTTCCAAAAATATTTTTTCAAAGATGAACTCCATTCCTCTTTTCAAGGTGCTTTAAAGCCAGAAGTTTTAGCAAACTCTTTCAAACTGAAAATGAATGTAAAAAAGAGGACTTTAGGACCAGGAAGCAACTGTTTTTCAGGTAGGTCAAAGTGTTTGGCACTCTGTGCACTACAGTACCCCAAAAGTGTAAGAAATCTCATGGTAAAAGATGCTGCTTAATCTAAGACTTTCATGTTTATTTTTATTTATGTTTCTTTTTCATCATATTGTTCATTATTTCCACAGTTGGTCCATTTTTTTTCTTGTCCTGACTAATTCTTTTCTTAAATGATCTCATTTAACTGGTGTATTTTCTTGTTCAAATTCTTTCTTTAAAGAAAATATTTATTCAGATGGTGCTCAGGCACCAGCTTATCTGCCTCTGACTTCTTTGGGCTGTGATCTGTCAGCACTAGTACATTCACTAGAAGTGCACCTGATTATTGCAGAACACTTGGTTTTATTGTGATAATGCCTCTCTAATTGCCCTTATCAGGGCAGGGCATAGAGAATTCCCACTCCACTTGTAGCTCAGAGATCTTGTTATCCTCTGCTCAGTCAAATGTAATTTTGTTTTCACTGCCTTTCTCAGGTCACATAAATGAGACAGCAGGTTCTCCTTTTCATTACATTTGATGTTTTGACCTCTGCTGCTTGAGGCAGATCATATGTTAAAAGCAATTAAACCACCATTAGGCTCATGGGGGAGCTGCACAAGAGGATAAAGGCCCCTTTTGGCCTTTGAGGACTTAAATGTGGCTTACAAGAAAGATGGGGACAGATTTTTTAGTATGGCCTGCAGCGATAGGACAAGCAGCAATGGTTTTAAACTAATGGAGGATAGATTGAGACTAGGTATAAGACATTTTACAATGAGGGTGGTGAGACACTGGTTGCCCAGAGACATAGATGCCCCATTCCTGGAAACATTCAAGGTCAGGTTGAATGGGGCTTCAAGCAACCTGATTTAATTGAAGATGTCTCTGCTCATGGCACAGGGTTGAACTAGATGACCTTTAAAGGTCTGTTCCAATCCAAACCATTCTGTGATTCTATGATCCTTTTTTTCTTTAACCCATGTGGAGGGTAGCTTGTCCTGCTGGCTGCCTTAGCCATCAGGAGTCCCACAGCTGCCATAAACACCTCTACCATAAAATTCCTCATGTCAGCTTATATTTCTGAAAAGGGAAGTGCAAGCCCTTGAGGCTGGTTGCTGTAGAGCCAGGATGGAATTTGCCATTGCCAAGGTGGTTGGAGAGCAGCAGGCAACTGGGATCAGGGTTCATAGGAGAGTGTATTATGACTAATAGCATTTTCTCCCAGTTGTTGGAATTGGCATCGATTATGCACAACCAGCACTTTAACCTTTTAAGTAAGTGCTGACAACATGTTCCAGAGTGAAATAGGAGCACATGAGAAGTTCCTTTGAAAGAGAAAGCACACTGAAGCCTAACTCAGTGGGAGCATTAAATACCTTTTGATAGTTTATAACAGTGTTGCCAAAAAGAAAGATTGTTTTCTACAGCAATTTTGAAGTGACTGGGGACACGGGGGGAGTCCCTGCAGAAAAAAAAATAATTAAAAATTGTTTAATTTTCAAATATCATAGACTTCAGCTTGTTTCATGTATTTAAAGCCACTTTAACATTTTGTGGTACTTTAAAGGAAAGTAGAAGGTTCTTTAGAACAAAAGGAAATAGCATGGGATTACTATGGAAAAAAATAATTTTCATCTTTCACTATTCTGCGTTTCTTGTTGAGGAAAAAAACTGATTTAGTCTTCTATCTCTTGAGACTTAATTCTATCCTACCATATCAAGTTTCCTTACATGTGAGTTGAAAATTGGATTCAATAGTAGTAATTGAAAACTATTATGTGAATTTGGGAAGTATTTCGGAATGTTACTCTGAAACTTTTAAATACCAGCAATTTAGGTGTAATCAAGAGTTGCTCCTTTGGCTTCATGCATCCTGTGTGTGACACTAACATTTTAAAAGATAAAAAATTTACTCAGCATGAATGAACTTGGAAATATATGAAAACTGATGTGACATCAACTTTCTAAATGTCAGCAGAGTGAAAAAAGTAAATTTCTTTCCACTTCTTTGGGAAATGTTGTAAGAGAGAATAAAACAGGCTAAGGAATGGTGACCCACTGCTCTGCCACTTCAGAGACACACTCACAATCTAGAAAGAGGAGTGAAACCTATATGGTTTCTCAATAAATGTTTCTGTAAAAATGTACAGCAGAGGTGGAATATATCTTTAATTTAGTATGCTAATTTATACAGCATTTCATAAAGTACATTTTAAAAATTACAGACTGAAAGTTTCAGACCCAAAAGTAAACATTATCTAATGTATCAGCTCAAATAGCTATGTGGGGTTTTGTCTTTTATGGAGACTGTTAGGGAAAAGATCTGCACCTAATAGACAAGTGTATGTGATATTGTGAAAACATCATGCAAGAGGATAAGATCACTTCAGCATTTCAAAAATTACTGTTTTCACATCTCTTTTGGTAATTTTTTTACCTAATGAAGTCACTGCTGGCAGTACTTCCATCTCCTTCTTTTCACCTCTCTCTCCCCGAGGTACCTGTTATTCATCTGCATAATGACATAGCATAAGGGCCTCTTCCAACAGCTATAGGACTCCATATACCATATCTCCTCCCTCGAAGCCAGCATCTGTTCATGCATTTCCATGCCCAAATCCTTTCTTCCTACGACCAGCTTGAGACTCTGTTTTTACTGACCTCCTTTCTTCCCCCTACATTGATGCTCCATCTTCTGTGCCAGGGCAGCACTCATACCTAGGAGCTGGTTCATCAGAATCTTCTCTTCTCTGTTGAGAAATGGCTGTGTGATGTGGAGTATTGTTATCCAGCAAGGTCCTCAGACAGTGCTGCTTTGTTGTTAGGAGACATGGAATTTCGTCTCACCGGGAGAAGAATTGTGGGTCTGTTTCAGACAAGTTAACAACTGTTCTATCATTCTGATTTGGAGAGTTAACTGATACCTAAGGGACAGAGAAGGGATGAGAAACTCTTGCCACCTCTTCTCCTTTTTTGGTATACCAATTAACACTCACAGATACTTTCCTAAATCAATACATTTCTGGTGATCTAAGCCTGTAAAATGTGTGGCTCTTGAAAGTTACGGATGCACAGAGTAATAATGTCAAATTCAGTATGTAGCCTCATAGACTTATATAAAACCAGACTTGGATTAAAAACATTTTTTTTTTTGTAAAAATGAAGTATTAAAGCACTTGAAAATTTAGTTAGTCTAATCCTGGCTAACTATTTTTCTGGGAGATGCCAGGGAGGATGAACAAGAACTATATATGTTTCTTTGATTGGCAATGATGGTGCTCCAGCTGAAATGCTTATTGTAATATGGTACTGGGGCCTATAGATATCACAGTTTTAAAGGATGTTGATAAAATGGTTCAGAGAAGAGCCACTGAACTAGAATATCTGCTTGATTAGTAAGACTAAGGAGGTTGGTTCCCTTTAGAGGGAAAATTGAGAAGCCTTATAAACAGAAGTGGAAAAGCTGCTCCAGAAGACTCTTCAGTGTAGCAAATAGACAAAAGCCACCAGTGGCTACAGACTGAGTATGGAGAATTTGGTCATCTTCTTTGTCCACAAGGGCTTACATTTACATAGGAGACTAATGACCTTCTATACTTAATCTGGCATCACTGCCATCCCAAAATGGAGCAATACAAGTAAAATGAAGCTTGTTTCATGATGATGTATGGGAAAGACCCCATAATCTTACACTGGAATTTGTTAACTGTGCATAGATATTTCAAACAGTCATGTGTTTGTAGCAGTCAGAGTCATCTTAAGTATTTGGAATTAATTATTTAAAATGAACTCGAAATGATCTTTTGGGGAGGGATGAAATATAATGTACAACAGCAACAAACTTTTATATAGAGGGTGCTTTTCAAAGTTATGTTTATTATTCAGAAAAATCAAAGACATAGGATAGGATCAAAGTAGCTGTACTTCAGAATGACACAGAAGGAGGGCAGCGGGAAGAGAATGAAGTGTTTTGACCTACTTGAAGGCCCCTGGGCTCTCTTTATATTTTGGTTGAATGCATCAACAAAGCAATATCACATCTCTGAAAACCAACATGTTTTGGGACAGCTTCTATCAATGTCATGATGCTTGTTGAATGCTTGTTGAGATTGTGATTTTCTGAAAATATGTATATATGTAGGGCAGTTAGAATCACAGAAACACAGAATAATTTAGGATGTCAGGAGGCCATCTCTCCAGCCTCCTTCTCAAAGCATGGCTTTGATGTTTTATCAGGTTGCTGTTAGATTAGCTATCCATAAGGGAGGATCTGAACTGCAAAATACAAAATTGTGTTCTGTTAATGCAGAAATCTTATCTGCATTGATTTATGTCTGTTGTGAATGACTATGTGTATATGAAACAGTTGTGGAAATATTTTCTTTTGCACTGATCTCTTTATTACAAACATTATGACTGAAGAATTAATTTCTCTCAGTTTCAGCCAATATTCAGAATCCAATAAAGAAATGCATACTTTTGCTGTGGTATCTTGCAAATAATGCTGATGTTACCATTTGCTAACTGTGACATTTTGGGGCTTTAGCCCTATTACAGTTGTATTACTTGTAAATATAGTTTTATTTTTCGTATCTGTGTGTTTCAAAAAAAAAAAAAATGATCTCACACCAAATAAAGCAGGAATTACTATAGTTCTTTGGGGAAAAAAAAAAAAAAGAAAAGCCTATGGAAATTACACTAAAAGCTGAAGAACTAAGAGGAAATGATCAGAACGCTGGAACACCTCTCCTGTGAAGACAGAGTGTTGGGGTTGTTCAGCCTGGAGAAGAGGAGACTCCAGGGAAATTTTAGTGCAGCTTCTCAGTACTTAAAGGGGGCCTATAAGAAAGATGGGGACAGGCTTTTTAGCAGGGCCCATTGTGATAGGTCAAGGGATAATAATTTGAAACTACAAGAGGGTAGATTTAGACTACATGTGTGAAAAAAAAATTTCACAATAAGAGTGGTGAAACACTGGAACAGGTTGTCCAAAGCGGTGGTAGAAGCCCCATCCCTGGAAACATTTAAGGTCAGGTTAGACTGAGCAACCTGATCTACCTGAAGATGTCCCTCCTCACTGCAGGAGGATTGGACTAGACAACCTTTAAAAGTCTCTTCCAACCCAAAGCAGTCTATAATTCTATGATTCTAAAAACTTTGCTTTTCTGTAAGCTTGCAATTCCCCAGGCTTTTGCAACAAGTATTCATTCCTCTGTTGTGCTTGAGAGTTATAAAGAAAATTGTCCTTTCTTTCTTTAATTTTCCTGTATGATACAAGTAGAAGTCATTCATTATTCTGTTTAGACCCTGTTGATCCCATAGAAATTACTTTTTGCTTTCGGTCTTGGCCAGAGTTTTTGTGACAGCTGAAGAAAAGATGATGAAATTGTTTAATATGAGAAGAGGACAAAAAGCAAGTAAATATTTTATAATGGTTGCATTTGATAAGATTGTGTCTCCTCTGTGCTAATGTACATATAATTCCCTTTCTCAACTCTTCAAAATGCGTCTATCAGTATTTGTTTGATCTGGCCATAATATTTTTACACCCTGAATCCTTGCATTGATCCTCTTGTTTTGTTCCTGACTGCAGCGTCTTACTAAGTTCTAGTGAAAGTCTTACTGACAATCTGAATTTTTCACAGCCATCTCAAGTCCTCCGTCTTTAGTGTTTTTCTGCAGATGGAAAACTCCCTTTTATGCAAGGTACTGGCCTGGCTGAACTATCTACTCTCCTGTTTCCGTGAAAAATGTACTTCTCATAAGATGTTGCAACAAGAAAGCTAGTCATAAAGAGGAGCAGACAAGAGACTCAGTTCTTACTTTGCTTTTGTCACCTCTTTTTGCAAAGTGGAAGCTCTTTGGGAAGAGATTTGGCTCTCTAACTTGTCACATTTTAGGAACTGTTCAGATTTGAATACAATAAACAATGAAGTTATTTACTATAAGATTCAAGTTGAGGAAAACTTACTTCAGTGTTATTTGATTTAATTTCTGGGTTTGTGTTACAAAATTTCCTTCTGAGAACAGAATATGGAGATTTAGCTATTACAGGAGCAGGAGATTTTTTTTCGCTTTTCTTATGAGGGAAATTCAACCTCTTGTCGTCAAGTCAAGCACCTGGCACTTTGACTTTTACAAGCAAGCAATATCAGGGCTGGAAATATTCCATGTAATTTCCATGGATTATTTCATTTTGTTTTGGCAAAAATGAACTTCTTCCTTTTTAGTCATGCTATTAAATGTTGCAACTGGTAATCACGTAGTTCGAGCCCTGTCTTCTTTCCTTTTTTTATGAAAAAAGGAAAGGTACCAAGGTACTTTGCAATGTGTCAACAAGGTGCTGGGAAAACTGCCTGGTCTAGGTTTTCCTACCACTGCTTGCTTAACCAGTTGGCCTTCTTTGAGCTTAATGAAATTTCCAGGGTGTTGACACTGGAAGGTATTCATGATCATATTTCTTTAATCAGGCTATTGACAAAAAAAATTGTACCAGTATGACATTAAACACTGCAAGAAAAAAAAACAAAACAAAACGAAAACAAACACCAACAATATAAGTCTGTTTTCAACTGTTGAAATTATTGCTTTTTCTTTTATTGGCAATCTTCCCAGCTCAATAATTATTAGTGAATTAGTATGTAGCAAACACTTGTGATATATACACTTTCTCCAGCTGTTGCCAAATCAAAAATGAATGCAATCATCAAGAGACTTGCAACTCTTTAATTACTTTTGCCAGAATAGCTGTCTTGATTTCTGCATCCACAATCTTGACTGTCCAATATGAAACAGTTAAAAGTCACAGAATAATTGAACAGATGACCATCAAAGTCTCACCTCACAGCTAGACCTGCCAGATCAGTGAAATGGTTGCATTAGTGCTACTGCTAACAGCATTTTAGTACTTATTGCATCTCATACTTCATAGCTGCTGGGGACTGAGTGAAATGATAAACACCAGGGGCTCCACCTCACAGTTCTCTTTATGCCCCTTTTCCACTTCTTTTATTTTGAAAATGTCCCACAAATGTGACACAGGTCTCAGCATGATCCTTTCCTTCCCAAGCAGTAGCTTCTTGCATCCTTCACTCCCTTTTCTATTTCAGCTGTCTCCAAGAATCCTCCCACAGCAGTCATTTTTTTGTTCCACCCCATGCCTATTTGTACCACTGCAAAAAATATCTACCTTCAGAAAATCTGTAGGCATAGCCTGTCCTTCTTCTCTCCATTCAGCATTATGAACATAAAAAAGATCTGAAGGCAGATTTGGAAGTATTTTTGTTAATGAAGTGTTTATGTAGTCTGTGTCCCAGTTCCATTTTTCAATTTGCCTGATGTATAAAAATTCCCTCTAATTTTGAAATTTATCAGATTAGGCATTGGAACAGACTGTTAATACTGTTTGGTTCCAGTTTCTTGACCAAGGCAATAATATTGTGTTTTCTTCTGATGTTGTTCAATATAATTCTGCAGAGTGAAACATAGAAGCAAACTTGATGAGGAAGTCACTTTATTTCATGAGTAGGTCTGGATAAAGAAATTGTAACAATGCATTACTTATAATTTAAATTTCAGGCAGATGCCAAAAACGTAATTCTGGTGCTACAGACTTTTTACTCCTTGCTGTACAACCAAGAGTGAGATCTTGCATCTCTGACTAATTCAGCAGCCTTGTGAGCAGGTGTGAAGCTTTTGCCAAATCATTGTTTGCTTAAAGACGTTGTAGGTATAGTTTTGCTTGAAGGCCATAGAGAGGAGCAAAAGCTAACATATTTCTCCTACAAAAGTTTTGTAGAATTTTGTTTCTATATATTTCCTTATGTGAAATTAAAGGCAAAATGTTTTATTGATGTGAATACAGCCCAGTGTAGGAGTTATGTATTTGATGTACTTCCATATTGTGTGTTATACATTTCTATATGGCATATAACAAAATGCAATGCAATCTGCATGTTAAGAATATTCTATTAAGCCTTGAGGCCCATGGAGACACGTTAAATTACCTTGATGTATATAAGCATTGCATTTCTGGACAAGTGACAATGAGAAGACCATGTCTTTTATACAGTGACAAAAAGACCTACATAAATATTATTTCTTTTACATGTCCCTACTGTCTCTATTTTTTGCAGTCATGCAAGGAATTTTATGTAATATAAAGAGCAGTGCAGTGATATAACTCATTGCTGGGTACCTTCTTTTTTTCTACTCTTGTTGATTTTTTTATCACTGTTATTGTTGAGAACTTCATTAAATAGGAAAAATGCATATTCCAGTAATACCAATAACATATTGTGGATTAAGGATATTTTATTCATTACCACAAGCCACGACGTTCACAATTTCTTTGTTCCTTGTCATATAATCTTTAAAATGAAAGTTGAGTAGGTTATTTTTATTTATCAGCTGGCACATTTTTCAAGCTTCCAAGATTTATTTACTTTTAATTAAATAAAAGCAGAGATTCTTAAGGAATCGTGTTAGTTCAGAACAGAGACTCTATGTAAAATATTTAATTTTTCAAGACTCACTGTAAATTTACAAGAGTCAGAAACATTTGTTTTCCCTGTAAGAGTCTTTCTGATATAGAAAAGGACAGAAAGTTGATCAAAAATAACATTTCTTAATGTACATTCTGATTCTTCTGTAAACAGATCATCATAGTAGCTCATAAGGAGATAGATGATATAAGAGTAACTGTGATTGAGTACCCCAATGTTTGTTATCCTCAAAACAATTCCTATAATATCACCTACCAGATACTCATGTCTCTAGGGAAATGCCCAAAAGATGCAAACATCAGTTTGCTCTGGGACTGTACAAAGAAATCAAGCTACTTGCTGAGGCAGCTGACATAATTCAGTGAGCATACTGACTGGATAGGACGGAACTTGACAGAAAAACATGGATTTACTGAATGAGGTGAAAGTCCAATTTAGTCCAGTACCCAGAGATAGTCAGTTGATTTCTAGTAATCTGAAGCTCGAGCAGTTCCTGAACGACATACATCACGTAGTATTCTTACCTCTAAGACATTTTTCTTCCACAAATTATTCAAAGACTCATTGAACTCATGTTAACTAGCAGCATCTCCAGCACACATAACACTGCACTATCAATATCAGAAAGATGTATTCTTGTTCCTTTTGAACTTGCCAATTATTAATTATATTTCATACACTTTAGTTCTAGTTGTGAAGACAATAACTAACTCTTCCTTGTTGTCTGCCGCTGTGTCACTCACGACCATTTTATCCTCCCTCACTGTCTCTCTTTCCATGCCAAAGAGATATTGCTGAGTATTTCACTGTTTCTCTCTATATGGTTCTTTCTGCCCTTCTTGCTACCATTTACAATTGTGCAGTCTACATTCTGTGATGTGTAGACCAAGAGTACACAGAGTATTCAAGATATTTGGGGAATTTTAAGATTTTTTCTTCTCCTTTCTTCCCAACTCCTACATCTTGTTTGCACTGCTTAATGCTGATGAGCACTGAATTGATGATTTCATGAAACTACTTCAACCACAAGAGTCCATTCTTGAGCAGTGACACTTAGTATGAAGCTTGCCTTCATGTATGCAAAATCAAGATTGTTTCTTACCCATGCAAATTATTTATCTATACAGACTGCAGTACTAGCATAGAAATAGTTTCACTTCCCAACTTATTTTTTTAACAGATATGTCAGTCTTTTTTTTTAAGTTCCCATGTTTCTTGTTGTATTCCTGTACTTTCTCATCTCCAAGAAATTGTTTAGGGAGGAAAAGGAAGTGCCTTGTGAAGTCTTGCATGTGACAAGTAGAGTAGCATTGTCGTCAGCTGCAGTATTGCCTATAACAGAACTACCAAAATCCTACAGATAGGTCTAACACACACATGCCGTAACAAGTGCACTCTAGCAAACTACTGAATGCTCTTGGGAGAAGTGTGGAAAAATTGATGTCGTCGCCATCCACCAGAACTAACTATAACAAGCAGCTCATAAAGCATATAAAACAAGGAATTATCAGTTTTTTTGTGAAACAACCGCTCCTCCTCCCGATTCTCAAGGGAGAGCTGGAAAACATCTCCAAATAAATAAGCATATGAAGCTTCTACTGCACAAGATAATAAAAATCTCAGACTGGAGAGAGGATTGTTAGTCTTAAAGCACATTGTAATCTTCCTCTCTGCTCTTAACAGCCCTTCCATTTACCACCCATGACAAATAACCTGTCTCACTCTCTTATCTATAGGAGATAATCTCTTTCTCACTTTTCACTGCTATTATTCTCCCTCCGGTCCTATGCCCTGCATTTCATGGCTACCTTTTCCCTTCGGTAGCTGAACTAACAACATCTACTTAAATTCAAAGCAGTTTTCTCAGCTTATATTTGGCTTTGAAATTTGTGGTTTCTGGGCATTTGTAACCCAAAGCTTGCCTATTATTTTCTAAATAGACCAGTAAATTCAGACTTTTTCCCACAGACTTTTGCCATACCATTCTTCAAGGCAACCTGATAATTAGTCTCCTTCTAAATGGATAACTGCTTCAGAAGGTACTAATCTCCTGAGTGCCCCATCTTGGTGCTCCTGCTAAGATTTAAAGAGCAAATCAGTTACTTATACTAAATCATTGCACTCTATAACTTCAAGGTGGGGCTTATTCCTCATGTATTTATGAAAAGTAATTGTAAAGGAAACATCCAACCGTATCGGTAATATCTTTGTGTTTTAACACAACGTAGCTCGTTCTGCTTTCTGAAAGATTCCTCCTAGCTATGGCTGGGTTTTGCTAGCTTAAAGGGGCATTTATTTCTATATGAAGGCAATTTGGCTTCATGGATGCTCCCTTCAGATTGTGCGACTGCAAAACTTTTATTTATCTTTCTTCCTTCTCTTGACATATTTACATCTTAATGAAACAAAGTGTTCAAAACAAATTAACCTTATTGTCAGCACACCCCTCCGTGTTACTGTTACTATCACTATAGACTAATTTTAGCATATGCTATTAGAAGATATGCACAGAGTACTTGTGCTCCTTAGAATCAGTACCAGAAGGCAGGAAATGTGCATCTGAGACATGTTTAACTTCACAGAATTTTTTATTTCGTCAGCTATGATGGCCTTTTGTTTGCATAATTTCACAAAGAAATCCAGCTTGAAATGACATTTTCTGGCTGGGAATATTGAAATATTTCCTACGTGGATTGACATTTTGAAAGCAGAAGAATGTCTCATAATTATCACAAGAAAACAGATAGACTCAAGGAGAGACTTTTCAATGCAAACTAGTGATAAAACAAATTTCATCTTTTAGCCCACACGTCAGACTTCGGGTCACTGTTGGTGATCTATGACAAAGAACTTCTGCTGCCTTTTCAGTGCTAAGACTGGCAGTACAAAACAAAACCAAGTACTGCCAAGAACACAGCAGAAGGTATGGAAAAGAAAATTACTCACTTGAAAAAATATTCAGATTTGAGTAAGAGCATGTGATGTAAACATGGACAAATAAAAATTGAATTTTAAGAGGTTATATTGTAAGTTATCTGGTGTTCCTAAGAGATTCTGCCTAATTGCTACAAAAACAATTAGAAAATGCAGTTTTGCAACATATCCATTTAGGGATTTTTTTTTTCTTCCTGAGTGTTGAGCTAAAATAAGTTCCTCTGGAGGAAACATCTCAGAGAAGTTAGGGCTGAATTAAGGTATAGATTCAGCGTGAAAGATCTCGGTTGAAAGGAACAGTCCTGGTTTGGGGCAGAAACTGGGAAGAACCAAAGAGTAGAAATAGTCACTTGTTAAGTAAGGAGATGGGAAGTAATGAGGTCCCTTGAAATATCTGAGGAAAAATGGATAATGTCAGATGTTTGCTCAATTATGTGAGAGAAGTAAAGGATCACAGAGCTGGCAATGTTGCTAGAAGAAACAACATCGTTATGTTAATTGAAGTATCTGGAAATGCTGGAGACACCACCAGGGTGTGGAAGACTGGTAAAAAAACCCCTGTCTTTACCAGGTTAGCACTTCAGAACAAAACTTTGCTAGTTTGACATTCATTAACAGGTACATTGCCAAAAATAAATTCTCCATTGTTAGCAATCATCATTAGTTATTCACAGCAGTCAGTACTTAAAAGTCACATCCTAAATTAGCTGTGAGTTTACAATATCAGGGAGCTATGTCTAATGGTTAGTCCTGATGGCTAACTTAGTGGTCTTAGTTCATCCTTGGTGGTCTTGGTAAAACATATCACTGTGGCAGATGTCTCCAAGTGCTGTGTTGTACACACATATGCCGTATGCAAGCGAATATTTGGCTTAGGAGTGCATACAGCTGTCTTGTTGCTAGTTGTTCACTGTTGTAAAGAAACAATTCTTATTAGAGGATGACAAAAGCTTTTTGATCTCTTACTAGAGGGAGCATATAAAAGAAAGAATGTTTAAGAAAGGGTTGCTACTTGCGATACCACAAACATCAGTGGAACCGAGGTTTGAGAAAGAGAAGATGATTTAAATTGTTAGACTGCCTGTTCCACAAATGTGGCTATAAAAATGTAAAATATTTGTAAAACATGTGCCATCCAGAATGCGTCACAGTGGAATCACTTGATATCCTTTTTATCAGGCCAGTAATCTGAAAATCCCAGGATTTACCAAGGTTTTCAAGAGAATGGAAGTAATATTACCAGGGCCAGTTATTCTGTAAGGGAAAAGGACAAAAGCAGCATGATAACCTTATTCACACTTTTATGGACTCCTTCACAAAACTTCAACAGATTTGTGAGCAAATATTTTGAGCAAAGCCCGAAATATCCTGTCAGTCACAGGACATCTCCAAAAGTTCATTTTAAAGTCTGGTGGTGTGTTTGTCACCTTCCATCCTTTGGCACTGGTTACGCATCAGCATTTCAACAATGTCATATTTGAATTCCTTCTGAACAGTCTTGTCCAAGATTTCTTCTTCTCATATTTCAGCTTGGGACTACTCCTCATGCCCACAAAAGAAAGACCTCCCTAAATTTCTGTGCAGCAAATATCAGTGCATGAATTTTGCTTTTCTACAGGTTTCTTCCTCCCTTCCTTCCTTCTTTCCTTCCTTCCTTCCTTTCTTCCTTCCTTCCTTTCTTCCTACTCATATATCTTTAGGTAATTTGTCATTGGTTTGGGTTTGGTTTTTTTTGAGTAGCAGTAGTGTAAGATCACATGAAGGCATAATAGCTATTTCACATTTGACTTCACAAAATTGATGATCCTTTGTGTTTCTTCCATTACTAGCATTAATCTGTTTCCATACCGTGTGCAAACATTTTAATCCACAAATTGGTTTGTCTTAAAGGTTAAAACATTGAAATACTCTGCAGTTGCTTGCAATACTTTTGGATTCTTGTTGATTTCTTAATCATGCTAACAATGTGGCTGCCAGGAATTTAACTTTAATAAGCAGCGGCAGGTTCTAACCACACAGATATTAAGAACAGTAATTGCTAAAATTTGGGATGGGATAGGGAGTGGAACCTGTCTTCCATCTATTTAAGTATAAAACAAAACATATTGACACATATCTGGTGACTGCAATATCCTCCTCCCAATTAATGTGTTGGTTAGTCATTGAAACTTTTAAGATTGTGTAAATCATTAAACCCAAAAAGACATGGGAAACTGAATTCTCTCAGTTCCTCTGTGTTTTCAAATTCTGATAACCTTGTGTCAAATTCTCTTTTCAAACAACAGTCCTTGGTGGTATGAGCTGTTCTGTATCTGAGGTGCTCAAATGAGAGGCACTGTTCATGTAACAGCACTTACAAATGCAAATTATGTATTTCAGGTCCACATGGCATTTCCAGAACTTAGGAACATGGTGTCTCAGTATTCGCTTTTCTTGTCAGACCAACAACATCAGAGAAAAGTTTGAATTCTCCCCTAAGGACATGTGTGACTTGCACTTCAGCAGAAAAGAGAGTTAGCAACAAATGTGAAGCAAACCAAAGGCTATTTTTTTGTCTTCTTTTCATCAAGAACTGCTTTTTATTGACTGTCAAGCTCTCAGCACACACTTAACTGGTGAGCAGCTGAGTGTTAGCCAACAGAGCCCTTGGCAGCAAAAAGGGCAATAGCATCCTGGTCTGTATCAACAGGAGCATGGCCTATCAATGGATGAAATAGGACACCATCCTTTACTTGTACTTGTCACTCCTAAGCTACTGTGCGTTTGTTTGTGGCACCCTAATATAGGAAAAAAAGTACCAAAATGATAAACTAGAGCAAGTTCAGTGGAGACAAACATGATGATCATGGCTGGATCTCTTCCCCTTTATGGAAAGTCTGAAGGAGCTGGGCTTGCTCAGCCTGGGGAAGACATGATTTTGGGGATATTTAGCAACATCTTTTGGTGTCTACAAGGAGGACATCAAGGGGACAAAATCAGACTTTTCACAATGATGCATGGTAGGAGGATTAAAGACCATATGTATAAGTTGAAAGAAGAGAGGTTCAGACTAAATATAGGAGATATCTTTCCACCATGAGTCCAGACAAGCAGTGAAGGAGGTTGCCCAGATAGGTTGTGTAGTCTCTGTCCTCAGACATTTACAAGACTCAAAAACATTAAGCCTGATCTGAGCACAGAACTGGTTTTGCTGTGAGCAGGATGCTGGAATAGATGACCTCCAAAGCTCCTCTCCAACCTGAATTATCCTATGATTATATATTTACATGAAAAAGCAACATATGGTAAATGCTTTCTGGCAAAACCATCATTTCAGAGCTGAATTTCTTGAAAGTCAAATGACAGATGGGTCTAGTCAAGTCAGTTTACAACTAAATGAACCCCTTCCCTTACAATTTCCAGAAGAGCAGAATTATTATTAGTTGGGTGGCAGCTATGTCACCTCTTTGTCAAACATTTACTTCTCTAACAGTTGTGCCTCAGTGGTTTTCATAGCAGATGTCAAAATAAATACAAAAATTGCAGTTCTGTTGACTCCCTATGGAAGTCCCCTGTGCAAGGGATATTTATGACTGGCTGAATGAAAAACATAGGGAAATTTTAGGCTACAGTTTTGTCACCTTCTTACTTTGAAAAATAAGTATTAAAATCTTTGCATGGACTAAAAAACAAATATTAGCTGTGTACCTCTCTCTTCTGAGAGCTGAGGGGATGGGTAGTACTGTAAGTAAATCACAGGTAGACGATAACTACTCATCAGAGGTTCCTGAATTGCATGGGATGGGAGTGGATGAAGCTGAATCTCCAAGGATTGACATTGCCAGACCTTAATGGCTCATCATTTCTCACAGCAAAAGATTCAGATTGTACAATAGTCATATCCTATCTTAGGCCTCACGCTGCTCATGAGAAAGGTACAGGAGGCCCTCCTAAACTATTTGAGAGTTACAGTTTTGGCATTACTGTCTCTGGCAATAGGAATTTTATTATTCCAGTTACATTTGAAGTCAAACTCTGTGAAGGGGCTTGCATGAGGAATGCCGATTCTGTTCAGAAAGGGGCAGGAACCTTATCTGTTTGTTGGTGGGGGGCGGTTTTCAGACTGGTTGGTTTTGCATGCTGTAGGCAGAACGGTGCTTCAAAAGAATGTATCTTTCTCTTTTCACTGACTTCTGAAACTTGTCTTTAATCCTGATAGTGATCACTTCTTTACTGTTTCTTCCTCCCTTTTTGTTCTGCTCAAACAAAAATCCTCTGAAATACCTCCATCTCATATGCTAAATGCTAAATTAATGGTAAATCTGTGAAGTTTCTTCCCTATAATGTAACAATTCTCTATTTCCATTTATGTTTACACTAACAGAAACCTATTACTGCAGTTTAATTTCCAGGAAGAAAACAGGACTCAATGCTTGAAAGCACTTTGAATTTCAGACAATGCTAGAGGAGAGTTCTTGCATTCTAGAGAGCTTGTGCTGGACAAAGGAGACAGATATATTGAATACAATATACTACTTACTGTGTTGTCATGTTTAAGTGTCTCTGTTTCTTTATGACGTTTATTATAGTTAAAACATGAATACCTCCACTTAAAAACACTCCTACATATTTTATACATTTGAAAGTGATGGAAACAGAATTCCTGCAAGACAATTTCTAAATCACATCTGTGGTTATGGACTAAGGGAATTTTCTTCAAAACTACATCAGGCTGTCGGAAGGAAGGCCAAGGCTGTTTTTTGTGGTATCTTTGTATCGAGTCCTGGAGTTTGCAGAGGTACTTGGTCAGTGTCAGATGAACCTCTTGTCCATGCTACAGTTAGGGTAGATGAGGAATGCTGATACAAGCTCTATTTTCAGAGCTGGAAATAGAAAGGACTGAGACTATACACCTAGGGAAAGGAGTGCTCTGTATGTCAGAAATGGAAGTAGTGCAAAGATCTGTTTGACCCTAGAAGGCTGCTTTCTTTTTTAAATGGATGTGAAGGTATTAAAGCTTTGTTTCATATTTTTGGGGAATATAGAAAAGTGATAAGGCACCATCCTTCAAAATAGCTTGTTTAAAAAAAAAATTATTTGCAAGATTTGGTTCTTACAGCAGGAATTTGATGATTTATAAATTCCCTGTGATCCTAGTGGTGCCATAAATATAGAAGTAGTAAAACATGCGAATAAATGACTCTTTAACCAATTGAATAAAGTACCCTACATGTAAACAGAATTTATGACCCAGTTGAGCTGTAAGCAAATATGTAAATTAAATGGCTTGGGTTATGAAAAGACATGCGTAAGAAGTGATTACATCTTGCTTTCTGCAAGTTGACATTTTTAACATCTCTTGGCCATCATAATTTTTCAAGCCAGTATTATCAGGATGAAAGAGATAGCAATCTGCTAGCAAATTTTTGCTTTGTTAGAGCTCTTTTTTGGATATTTAATAAGCAATGCTAATATTCCTGCTTGACTTCCATTCCAAGGATTTTTCTGTAACAGATTTAGTGTGATAGGCAAGGAAGGAACCTAGCAGAAATGATAAATACAAACTGGGCTCAACATGCACTCAATTTAAAATGACAGTCAACAGTGTAAGAGTTTTCCAGAATGCACGTGGATCATAAATCTTAAGCTATCAAAATAAATGATGCCCAGCATACATCCTCTCTCATGGCAAGAGAGGACCTGAGAGGAAATAATATAGACTATAGTTTAAAAGAGCTCTTAAGTGAAGAACTGTAGCATAGGTAATGTTCCTTTGAAGAATACAAGGTTGGGACAGTGTCCCTTCCAAAGTGAGGCGAGTCACCACATTTCAAGGTGAAAGAGCTATGCTGTGCTCCTGATTCAGTCCTTAATTTAGTATTTGTGACGTTAAGTTCTTTACTTTCTCTTTTCTTACCTAGAATAAAGAATCTGCTGAAATCAATCAACGGATATCAAACCAAGCTACCAAGAAAACAACCTGTAAATTAGCCCTTGCTTTTTATAAAAAAGAAATGGGAATTTTTAGAAGCAGATATAACCATAACAACTCTGGACTTTCTTCCTGAACTCTGATCAAGCCTTTTGTATCTTTGCAGGCTTTGAAAAATATTTATAAAAATAATCTTCTAGCTTGTTTTTCTTGCTTCTTGATAGTACATCCAACCTCTGCACACAAACTTGTTCCCTCAGCCCTCCCTACCACATGAGGTTCTTCTGCACCTCTGACTAACTCAGCTTTTCCTACAGGCAAGGTTGGCTGAAAAGTCCCATACACCTACTCTTATACTGCCAACCATACTTAGGCCTGGCAACAAATGTGAAGTTCTCCAAGAACCATAAGGAGATGCTGAAGCTTGCCTGAGAATGAGATCGCTGCCTTATGGCTTCAGTCAGAACATTTTTTGAGGGGGTGTGGATTGCAAGGGAGGGTGTGAGCAATGCCAAAGCTAGACGTAGAAATGAAATGAGAAGTAAAAGTCACGCTATACTAATCAGCAACTCATTCAGCTTCATGAAAAATCAAGAAGCTAAGTAGAGCATATTGCCTGAGAGAGCGAGAAAGAGATAGTTAATACAACAGTTTCCAGAGCTGCGAGTGTCTGTGTCTGATAAAGATTGTGAGTCTACAAATTCCTTTTACAAAAATACTTCCTCTTTATTTTCCTCAGTGGCCCTGGCAATCCCAAAGGCCTCTTAAAACTAAAGCACTGGAAGAGAAACTACTCTGCTCACTGAATAGGCTCTGTTTATGCTGCATTGTGACTTACCTACCCAGTAAAAGAACTCAACATTCCTGTTGGAGTGCTCAAGTCCTTGCTGAGTGTGGACAAGAACAGCAGTACACAGAGCTAGGTGGTGAGTGGCAGCTGTAATTGTTTTTTTTATAAAGCACTTTTTATATCTGGAGCATATGAACTCTTCCAGTGCAAAATGTATTTTCCTGCAAAGCAGAAAGAAATAAATGTATTTAAAAAGGGAGAAAGAAAAAGTGTGGAGAGAAAATTTAGAATTATTTTGCTTACAGTACAGCAGAACTCCACTGTTATGTGTAAGTGTAGAGTGTTGTGAGGTTGTACAGTATGTCTTAGTCAACTGCCTTTGACAGAAGAGGCCTGTAAAGAGCTCTAATCTCATCTATATATCTTAATTCCTTTAAATAAGGTAATGGCTTTGTGTTTGAAAAAATATGAACACAGCTTATTCTTGAGTTTTCAATACTAGTAATGTTTTTAACAGGAAGTTTTAGCGAGTCCTGAAATAATTACAGGATAAACCCTTCAC
Organism: Baryphthengus martii; assembly: GCA_013396935.1. Lineage (NCBI taxonomy): Eukaryota > Metazoa > Chordata > Aves > Coraciiformes > Momotidae > Baryphthengus > Baryphthengus martii. Next base: position 33,474 of record VWZK01001815.1, on the reverse strand, counting down.
ATTTTTGTACGGGTGTTTTGTTAATTATGCAGCTCTGATCAAAACAAAAACAGAATCAAAAGGACTTTGTTCCACTGTGAGTTTCAAAATCAAAGAGGAAGAGAACAAATTTAACAAAATTTGAAATCTTAAAACCTGCATTTTTAGCCACTGGGTAGAAATACAATCATATTTCTTACTTAAGTATTTATTTGAATCTTTACCTTCCATCCCAAAATAAAGGTATCCCATGGTGTTCACAGCATACCTAAAAGTCTGTAAATACATAAGTAGATGTTTGAGTATTTAACTGTAGATATACAAGTTTTAGAACATCAGTAGAAAAAAAATATTTGAAAATGATGATTAGGATGTTTATATTCTCGCTTTCAATCTCCTATTTCACACTTGAGAGTTGCAGTGAATGCAAACTTCCTGCCTTGCAGGTATGAGAAGTTAATCCCTAGTCCTTTTGGTTCTTTGTACATATGTTAGATACTTTCCAAAACTGTTATTAAAAATACCTAAGCAAGGCTCCAGGTGATGCAGGCATTACAAGTGCACGATTTTCCCAGTTTGTAAACATTTTGCTTCACAGGAATTCAGTTTCCTAAGACACATTATGCAGTAAAGCTTATCAAAATCTTAGTTTAACTTGGAGCCAAAATCTGTCATTGATGCTTAGGTCACACTTCCACTGATTCCAAGAGGAAATCTGGCTATCAGAGCTTGACTTCTAAACTTGTCTTTCCTTTTGTCCTCACCAATAATGGCAGCACCATTTTGTTGCATTTAATTACAGACATAAATTATATCAATTAGCTCCCTGACTGCTTGACTGTGCTCCCAATCAGGACAATGTTTCTCTACTAGCATTAATGTGTATACTTAATAATGTGTGAAAAGATGCAGCTGAATTTATTTGGTCACAAAATAATATACTTTTGAGAATTACCTCTAGTGACTAGTTTGAACCACTTGGATGGTATCCTTATCACTCTTTTTTCCCTCCAGCTCTTCACACTATTTATCTTTCTTCTTTGAATTTCCTCAGGAGCATTGCCGTACTACTTTTGCAGTTTTTCAAAAGATAGTGAACACAGAAAGAATGCAAAATTTAATGTTGAGACTACCCCAATACACTCCCCTATTCTCTTTTCTGTGTTTCTGCAGATAAGTTCAGACTTAGGTTGTTTTTTTGTCTTGTTAAAATACAGTTCCCAGGGCAAAAAGTGCACATGTTACATTCCCTACCTGTACTAAGCTATTAGCTTTCAGGAGAAAAATATGTGTTGAACTACGGCAATACAAGAATAGCAGAATAATTAAATGAGAATAATACATAAGTACTTCTACTTTTATCTTCCAGACCATGCAGAACAATTATATTTCCTAAATCACACAGGACCAGGGACATACTATTAAAAGAATAACTCTTCTCTATTTGCTCTACCATCTATTTACAGACATAATAATTTGTACACAGTGTATAGAGGTTTTTATTACACCTATAGGACTATTTTCATCCCAGTCCACTTAAACTGTAGCAATAGTAATACAAAAAAAAATGTATTCGGTGTTGCTTGATAAGCATTCGTAATCTTGAGACACATTTCTGCTTTTCACACCTCATCACAATGACTTCAAGATGAAAAGCATATGGATATTACTACTTTAGTAGGCATGTTCCCTCAGTTGGATAGTCTAAGAAAAAGTATTTGGCTTTGGTAAACATTTAACAGTTACTTGAAATATTTCTTACACAAAAAATAAACAAATAGAGATCGCATATATATATGAAGGCTTGTAACATTAACTTTTCAACTTCATATTCTATAGGAGAGTTCTCTTCACTGTACAGCCTCAGAAGTAGTACTATATTGTTTCACCTGTAAAAGAAAAATGTGGCCTGTTCATTTGTCCTACAATTAAATGATACGAAACAGTGTGAGGTACTCAGCTGGAGAACGTGGTTGTACTGCTGTATTCATTCTTACCTGTTAGACTAATCAATATTTGAAACTCAGATCTCTGCTACTATGAAAACCACAGCATTAAAGGCAGCAGGGCATGCCTCAGGGATCTGGAATTCTGCTTGTGCAACAAAGACCCGTTTCCCTGTCTGTAGTAAGAGGAGAGATATACCTTCTCTCCCATGTTGACATACCAGTGGAGTGCTCAAAGAAACCTAGACAGACAACGCTGTTGCCACAATATTTTAAGAGCTACAGAGATTAAAAGCAATTAGCTTTAATTCTGTTACCTATCTGCAAGGGAGCTGAGCCTTAATGACTTAACACTTTCTAAATGAAGCTATTTCTAATATTTCAAATCAGGTGAGAAAAGCAGTTTCTGATAGGAAGGATCTCGTGGATTCCTGAGACTCAGCTAGTTTCGGGATCTAAATTTAAACCATAATAAGTCTCAAACTGATCAGGTGAACAGGTTAGTATCCTTCCAGAGTCTGTGAGTACTGGCACACAGGAAAGTGCATTGAGGTTTTGACAGCACCTTGCTAAGATGACAGCTAAGTTGCTGTAACCTTTGAGTGTGAGTGGTCTTACACTGACTTATTAATGGATAAAGTATATTAGCACATGCCCAAATAACCAGTTTTAGGAGGCCCCGTTTTTGCCTGGACTTGGGGCATGCTAGGTGAATGCAGGTGTGGACTTAGTTGACAGGCACAAATAACTCAAAGATGTTGCCACTGTAACTCAAAAATTTTTAATTCTGTTTTTGTAAGTTTTCTTTCTTTTGATCTCTCTAAACCAAAGCATTATTCAGGCTGGTTCTTTTAGCTTATCTTCATCTCTAGTTTCTTCTTAATAGTCACAGAAGCAGAGGGAAAAAAGTATGTGATGAAAAGAAACACTTGTTTTCTCAGAGGCACATGAGGTAAGAAAGACATCAATCACTACCACTTTCTCTTCTTTACCTGGGATTTATTTCTCCACTTGTACATACCTATAGAGTTGAATGTTGCTGCAGGCGATGTGAGACACGAGCCCTGATTGTGATGCTCTGCCCACTGACTGTATAGGAACATGCCGAAAGAAAGTCCTTCATCTTGTTCTTCACTATTCTCATACTACAGCACGCTGCTACCTCCTTTGTAAGCCATGAAAGAGATCATGGAAGGAGAACAAAGCAAAGTCTGGAAAGAATCTCACTTTCTTGTGTTTCAAAGGACACACAATTTGTCTTCAAAATACAGAAATGTAACTGCTGCTGCACTCTGTAATACTTCTCCTCCTGCCTCCCTCAGGAGGGGAAGAAGTAGCAACTAAATCTTTAAGTATTGTTTCTACTGTAGTTTAAAGCAGATATAGTGTAATTAGTTCAAACTATAAGTATGAGAAAGAACACAGATTAGTCAAATAGCATATACTATTCTGTGTCTAAGCCTAAATATGCTACTGCCTCCAGGACCCCATTGCATTTGAGCAGTGGCTGATGGGACTTGGCTAGGGCTGGGAACAGTGGCAGCCAAGCTCACCACCACAACATATAAAAGAAGCCCTTCGGGTGCTTCATGACCAGGTTGGGAAAACAGAGCATGGCACAGTATCAAGGGCATGACGTGGCAGTTGGTACGGCAGTTCACGTGGAAGGGCATGCAGGAAGGGTGCTGAATTTCTGTCAGCTTGACCAGAGAGCAAGGGTATCCATGAGGCAGAAAACCATGGCCTCCTTAAACTTTGCACCCACCACAACTGACACAGCTGCCCAGACAAAGTGCTGGTCAGAACATACAGCCACCCAGTCACTACTCCCAAGTAACAAGCAATAGGACAAAGAAGTGGCCTCAAGTTGACCAGAGGAGGTTTAGTTTGGATATTAGGAAAAATTTCTTCACTGAAAGGGTTGTAAAGCACTGCAGCATGCTGCCCAGGAAAATGGTTGATGTTCCATCCCTGAAGGTATTTAGAAAATGTGTGGTGCTTAGTGACACAGTTTAGTGTTGGACTTGGCAGTTCTGAGTTAACGGTTGGACTTGATGATCTTGAAAAGTTTTTTCCAACCTGAACAGTTCCATGATTCTATGATTCTAATCTATAAGCTGTGTATCCAAAACATCTTCTGGCAATTTTAAAGTAGTTTAATATCACTAGCACTGAAATATATAAACTAAAACAATAGGAGTGCTAATATTTCTGTCGTGGCTACTTTGGACCTATGGTTAATCTGTGGCATTTTTGAAAATCAACCGTCTTTTATACCCAACACTAGTAAGGCTCATGCCATGGCTTAATGTTACACATCCAGAACATTCATTATATGAAGACTGAAATTTTTACTGTGTTTTACAAAGGATTTTCATATTCATTTCATGTTGCTAATTCATAGAATAATTCATCATCAATGAATGGAAGCTGATATCAGTTAGCTATATGAAATTTCCAGTAACTTGCACATAATTTTTTTGAAAGAGAAAATGATTGGGATGGAGTAAAATTTGTTTTTTTAAATCAGGCTGCATTGTTTTCTAAATTCTTTAAGAACATTATAATCCATGAATCATCAATGAGTGTTTCTCTGCTCTAGGCTTATAGGAGAAATAGTCCAGTATCACATTTTTGAGAATCCTCATTGGAATCTGTAGTCTGGAAGATAATGGGTCTCTATTTTCTGAAACAAGACTTTTAAAAATCATTTCATTCAGGCATCTGAAAACTGAGATGTCACACTTGTTAATTGCATTTTTAAATCTCATTCATCTACATGCAGGTAGCTGCCTGTATCATGCAAACCAGGTCATATCATGGTGGTCTAAAGCTGCACTGCTGTGTCTGAGCGCCCATGTGCTCCAACCTCATTTCACAATTCTCAGCACTTAGAAAAGGGATCCTCCTTTCAGCTATGCTTGCACAGCTCTGTGGTTGGACTCCGGGGTGCTATAGTGGCACAGACTGCTAGACAGGTAGACAGGTAGACTGTGCCAAGTGTACTTCTTTTTTACCCCACAAATATTCCATACTGATATCCTTGAGTTCATCAGAGAATAGAACCAGGAAGAATATCTGTCTCCTTATTCTTCTAGTCCCTTCCTGGGATGTCCTGGTGTAGTTGTAGGTTATTACAAATTTGGGATCACAGTTTTGTAACATAAGAAAATTAGCTCTCCAACATTTTTGGTTTGTTTTTTTTTTTGGTGGGGAGGGCTGGAGAGGAAGAGTTATTGATCAGCCCACTGTCATTGTATTAATCATTTTTGATTCCATTCTGAAAGAGAATCAGAATGGTTGAGGTTGGAAGGGACCTCTGAAAATCATCTAGTCCAACTCACCTGCCAAAGCAGGATCACCTAGATCAGGTTGCACAGAAATGCATCCAGGTGGGTTTTGAAAGTCTCCATAGAAGGAGATTCCACAATCTCGGCAGCCTATTCTAGGGCTCCCTCAGCCTCATAGTAAAGAAGCTTTTCCTTATGTTCAGGTGGAACTTCCTGTGTTCCAGTTTGCACCCATTGTCCCTTGTACTGTCGCTGGGCACAATATAACCTGAACAAAGTCTGGCCGCATTATCTTGACACTTGCCCTTTAGATATTTATAAATATTTATATGATCCCATTGCATTTGAATATTGCATCTGAAATGAAGAGCCTATGAAGACTATTCCTAGTACATCATAAATTTAAAGATTACCTTTATGATTTCTTTCATCTTTAAAGTGTGGATGGGTACAGTATTTTTCAGGTTCTCTTAAGGTATGCTGGTCTAAGATAAACACTAAATGCACTGGTTTAGAGTTGATTTTTGTCTCATATGGAATCCTATAGGTTTCTCTCTCAGCCGCGGATATGAGAGGGTTACTGCAGAACTGAGGTTTAGGGAAGTACAAATATATCTATACAGTTATGATAAGATAAAATATTCCCTGGTGTATATTATACTATTTGTCTACTGAGTGCACATTCCTGCTGCCAGAGGGGAGAGCTGCAATATGAAAAAAGCACCTTCTGTAAATACCTGCTCCATGTTTATGTTTTTCATTTTTGGTGTTATCCAGCTAGGAAGTTGTGAAATACTTGGCATACTATACCATTTTTCTTTCCTATAAAATGTGGAAATGACTTTACTGGGAAAATGAGCTGACCCCTGTGTAGTAAATTTGATTACATGTCTGCTAATATATTTGCAGCCTACCCCATAATAGTCTCTATTACTTCAATCTTGGGTGTCTACTGAGGAGAGGTTATTAATAACACTGAGCATGCAGAAGGTTTAATACATTTTTCGTGTGCATGACTGTAAAAGAGCATATGGTCAACAAACTAATTTCCCTAGATCAGCTCACAGCCAGAAATGACAGGCAATTGCACTGAACTACTGCTTCATCCCTGCTAGTTACCAGGAGTTGTAATGAGATCTGTTTTACCATATATGCTTTCTATATCTTTCTATTCATATTTTACCCACTATCTCCAATGAATCCTAAAATCTACTGTAAAATAAGTTTATCCCTCAAAATAAGTCTTTTTCAAACTCATCTCAAATTTCCTACCAGTCCTTCTCCAAGGTTCAGATAATGACCTCTTCAAACCACCTGCAAGGAATATGACAGATGGCCTTCAGTGGAATGACAGACTGGTTGCATCCACACTCCATAGCAGTTTCCCTGGGTCTTTACATTGCCTCTGTATGATGCACCTGTGGTCCACAGACATAAACACTACTTGTTGTATATGTATATGTATATATTTTGGTCTTTTTTTTTCAGTTCAAAGTCTCTGAAATAATGTTGGAGTCATGTTCAGCCCATCAAATTGTTTTGTGGTGGGTTTTTTTCATAGTATGAAACTGGAGGTATTTGGATTGTACTGGAGGACCTTGGAGGGACCCAAATCTATCTTGTCTACACTGCATTTGCAATGGTCCTTGGAATACTGGCAAAAGGGTTGCCTTGGAGTGTGTTAATTCCTTAGTCTAAGCTATGCCTCTGAGTGTCTGACACTCGACACTAAGGCAACAATGTGCACTCTGTTAAGCACTAGGGATGAATAATAATGCTGTGCTCAAGATTCTCCCACACCCTGTTTTATTTAGATATATAAATGGAGTCCAGCTGCTGAGTTATTGCCACTCCAGTGCAGTCTGCTTCCAGAGCTACACAACCCTATTTTAACATTGCTAGCATCAGTTTTTCTGCAGAGGCCACACAAGTTCCTATGTTAAGCTGCTTGTGACTGCAGTGCACCAGTTCCTGCTGATGTGTACCTCTGTGCTTGCCACGGGCTTTCCGATAGTCTGCAGATGCTTTGGGTGGTTCTTAATTGTGAATCCTGTTCAGTGATACAAGCAGTCCACACAAAACCCACATCACAGAAGTAAGATATATTTGGCATCATTTCCTTCTTCTTAAAAGGCCTGCTTCCTAAGAGTGAGGTCATCCCAGTGAGGTAGATTCAAACATTTGTTTAATGTGTAAGCATGGCCTTGTTGTTTATCCCAATTCAGCTGCATTTCTGTCTTCAAATAAAGTTTTCAATAAAATGCACTAGAACATTACAAAACCTTCTAGTTTGTGAGTTTAGCCTGGTACAAAACCTTAGCTTGAGCCGACTCCTGTTCTCTCCAGCAAATATCTATAGAGTTTTATTCACTCTCATTCTTCTTCTATATTCCTTAGAGGAGTTGTTCTTTCAGCCCTTCTTCATCTCTTGTCTGTATGCCCCCAATTCTGTATACCATGCCAATAGTTCTTTTAAAAACTGTATACCTCATGTTTCCTAAGAACATCAATTTTCTCTGAGCATAACACATTTTTGAGCAAGACATCAATTCCACTGAAGACTGTATAAATTCCTGTTTCCTTTCAAAACTTCAATCAAGTTAAACAAGAAAAAATTATAACATTTTATGATCATGAAGATGTGACACATGCCTGATTCATACTTATTCAAAGATTTACTGTATTGTGACTGGGCCTCCTGGCTCCATGAAGATTGCTGAATACTCAGAGTTCTATCGATGAGCTTTCTTTTATGGCATCTGACTTCTGTAGGAGTGATTGTGAAATCTGTATTACTCAAACATAAGCATTTGCAGGATCTGCACCCTTAGAATGCCTACCTAAGCTGGTATGACACCCAAAAATCTGATAGTTTGCCAGCTTCTGTTATTTACGATTTTATTTTCCAACAAGTATGGAGATGTGTTGATGATAACTTCCTTCTCCAAGCGACAGAGGAGTCTATGAGAAGAGTTCCTATGCTGGACCTTGTTCTTACCAACAAGGAGGGGCTGGTGGGAAATGTGAAGCTCAAGGGCAGCCTTCGCTGCAGTGACCATGAAATGGTGGAGATTGAGATCCTTAGGTCAGTGAGTAGGGGGAACATCAAGCTCACTACTCTGGTCATCAGGAGAGCAAACTCTGACCTCTTCAGGGATCTGCTTGGTAGAGTACCAAAGGATAAAGCCCTGGAGGGAAGAGGATCCAAGGAAAGCTGGTTAATATTCAAGGATCACCTCCTTCAAGCTCAGGAGTGATGCATCCCAACAAAGAGGAAGTCAGGTAAAAAAGCCAGGAGGCCTGCATGGATGAACAACAAGCTCCTGAACAAAGTCAAACACAAAAACAAAGCCTGCAGAGGGTGACTAAGCCACTATCTATTGTATTTGAGAAGGTGTAGCAGTCCAGTGAGGTTTCTGCTTCCTGGAAAAGGGGAAATATAACCCTCATTTTTGAAAAGAGAAAAAAGGAGGACCTGGGAAACTACAGGCCAATCAGTCTCACCTCTGTGCCCAGCAAGTTTATGGAGCAGATCCTCTGGGAAACTATACCAGGGCACATGAAAAATAAGGAGGTCATTGGTGACAGCCAACATGGCTTCACTAAAGGCAAATCATGCCTAACAAACTTGGTGGGCCCTAAGACAGGGTTACAATGTTGATGGATATGGGAAGAGCAACTGACATTATTTACCTGGACTTGTGAAAAACATTTGATTTTGTCTTATACAATATCCTTGCCTCTAAATTGGAGAGATCACTCAGTGGATAAGGAATTATCTGGAGGATTGCACATAAATTTTTGCGGTCAACAGCTCAGTGTTTGAGTGGAGATCAGTGATGAGTGGCATTCCTCAGGGGTTGGTATTGCAGCTGGCACTGTCTTTGTCAGTGACATGGACAGTGAGTGCAGCAGGTTTGTTGACAACATCAAGCTGAGTGGCGTGGTCAACACACCGGAGGAAAGGGATGTCATCCAGAGGGACCTTGACAGTCTTGAGAGGTGGGCCCATGTCAACTTCAAGAAGTTCAACAGGGCCAAATGCAAGGTCCTGTACATAAGCCTGGGAAATTCTAAGCAGCAACACAGGCTGGGCAATGAGTTGATTGGGAGCAGCCCTGCAGAGAAGGATTTGAGGGTGTTGGTGAATGAAAAACTGAATACGAGCCAGAAACATGTGCTTGCAGGCCAGAAAGCCAGTCAGATCCTGGACTGGAATAAAACAAGTGTGACTACCAGGTCACTGGAGGTGATTCTTTCCCTCTACTCCACTCTGCTGAGACCGCACCTGGACTACTACATTTAGCTGTGGAGTCCTCAGCACAAGAAAGACATGTACCTGTAAGAGCGAGTCCAGAGGAGGGCCACGAAGATGACCAGGAAGGATGGAACACCCCTCCTATGAGGACAGGCTAAGAGAGCTGGAGTTGTTTAGCCTAGAGAAGAGAAGGTTCCAAGGAGACTTCGTTGCAACCTTCCAATACTTAAAGGGGGCCTACAGGAAAGATGGGGGAAGATTCTTTATCAATGAATGTAGTGATAGGACAAGAGATAGTGGTTTTAAACTGTAAAAGAGTAGGTTTAGATTAGGTATTAGAAAGAAACTCATTAGTCTAAGAGTGATGTGACACTGGAACAGGTTACCCAGAGAAGTTGTGGATGCCCCCTTCCCTGGAAATGTTCAAAGCAAGGTTGAATGAGACTTTGAGGAACATGATGTAGTGGAAGGTGTCCATGCTTACAGCAGGGGAGATGGAACTAGATGGTCTTTAAGGTCCTTTCGAACCCAAACCATTCTATGATTCTATGGCTCCACGAATTTTATCCCCACATCTCAATTTTTAAAAAGTCAGAAAATAAAGAGGCAAAAGAGAGGGAATTCCACTCTGAGTATATATGAATTTCCAGATAATAGCAGAGGCTTGGCATTGTTCATATTCACTGCACCTTGCACAGACTAGAAAAATTTAAATGGCTCCATGCAGTGCAAAAATTGCACCCCACGCTTGGTCCTATGTTCCAAATTTCAGTTAAAACCATTTATATGGAGCTCATGCAACCCTATCATCAAAGCTGAAAAGGCAAACTTTTCATTATACAAGATTTAAAAGAATACTAGAATTTAATTTTGATTGATTCAGAACTCCTTTGTAAATTACTGGCTTAAGTTAAAGAATTGGATTTGCACAAAATCAGGATCAAAAAGATGTGATAAAATGCTTTAGAATCTCACATAATTTAGGAATATTTTAGCGAGGTCTCTGTTGAACAGTAACACTCTATTATTCTGTATTTTAGACTCAGAGAGCCCTTATATTCATTTACTCACTATGAAAAGAATTATTATTGGGAATTATTCATGTTCTAAATCGAATATTTTTTGTCTACATTCTTCCTAATTACTGCAGATTCTTGTGTTTTTGTTTTAGAGGGGATTTTGGGTTATATTGTGTTTTATTTTTGATCATTTATTTTTCAAGGTGAGCTCCTAAAATAAGGAATAATTAAGCAAAAATATAGTCATCATTTGATGGAGAAAATAAAAAATGTTTTCCTTGCCTTAGACAATAAAAAATGTTAGTTGATCTTGCACATTTTAAAGAAGGAAAACAGCCTGCTTGGAGGTTTACTTTCAGAAAACAAGCATTTTGAGTAAATAAATTGGTTTTGATTATTTGTGGGTATCTTTCTTCTCATCATTGTCATGTCAAAGGCAATGTGAAGTCAGTAAAGAGGGAGAACTGGTAAAGCCAAGAAAATGTTTTTTAGGGATTTTTGAGTCAGAGGCTTGAGGATGACCAAAACTGGATGCAGAGTTTGTTAGGCAGATTATAATTAGTCTTGCATGAGTGCACAGAGACATGCCTGTTTGGTCCCATGCCTTCTCCATGTGCCTATATGAAAGCTGTTCACTGTCTCTGTCCCAGCACCCCTAGAGCAAGAGAGGGAAAGAGATCATGGCCACCAATGCTGCTTGCTGTAATAGATGAAGGGTGGGCTTCGACCTTCTCTTAATTACGACCAGCTGTCCAATTCAAGCTGTCATACATTCTTATAATCCAAAGTACATGGAAGTTGTCATTTTCAGTTTGACTTTTCCGGTGAGTCAAAGCATACCTGGCATCTCCCACGGATGGCCAGAGCCTATGATTTGGGAGACTGTGTGTCGAAGTTCTAATAAAATCCCATGTAATCCTTTCACCAGCCTTAGTTTCATACCTTATGGAACAAGCTTTTAATACGGATTTTTATTTTCAGATTTACATTAGTGCCCACTGAACAAGGTCAGCAGAAATGACTGCAGTTCTAGAAAGAGCACTACTCATTACCATGTAGCATAAAAATGAATCATCTCCAAGCTGTCTGCACTTACAGCTGTCTTGCTTAACTTACTGGATGGAGCATTGCCTGCTCATGTGTTATTTAGATGTAGTATAGGGAATAGGTGTCAGAAAAGATGGTTTTACCAGGATAATTTAAATAGAACAACAACTGTTAGTTTGTTAGCAATAATCTCCCTTTTGGTGACTGAACAAGAAAGCATTATTTCCCCATGAAGCTTTCCAACCTGCTGGCATCCACTTCTTGCTTCAGCACAGTGAAATTTAGTCAGTTGGTCTCCTGGACTGCTGTCTCTGAGCTGGGACAAGTTCTTGCCAGGAATACTAGAACATCAAGAACATATTTTCATCTTTCTCAAAGTGTAATTCTTGCTTTGGTATCAAAGACTAGGAAAGTACAGAAGAGGAAATATTTCCTGGCCAGTTTTTTTTCCCCCCTCCTATGTCTCTTGTCTATGTCTTTTCCATAAAACACTTAATTTTTCAGCTGGACAAACTGTTCTGAACTTTTCTTACTAAATCTCTTGGATCTTCTGTAAGACCCTTCTGGAAATGGATTTCTGAAAAAAAGGCTAAGCATACGCATTGCTTTTCAAGTACTCTGAATTGTTATGAGGGATACACTGATTGTCTACTCCCAGAAGGGTCAGATAATTGCAGGAATTTGAGTTTAATTAGCCCTCCCTGCCTATCTCACTTTTTTTTTTTTTTTTCAGCTAAGACAGAACCATAAACATGAAAATAAACAATTCTTGCTTAGTTTCTCATCATAGTGTAACACAGTCCAAATCACTTCTCAACTCCCACTCAACAATCAGAAAACAGCACCTGCCATCTTGCAGAATAGTGCCATATGTGATTATCTAGAGGATATATGTAAAGATATAACAGTAAACTTAAGACACAGAAGAATGTTTCCCCTTACTGGAGATTCTGGTTAGCCACTGAATAAAAATTATGCAGGTATCTCCATGTTCCCTTTCTTACACAGCCTTTTTTTTTAAGAATCAGAAAAAGCATAAGTAAGATCTGTCAGAATAAGTAAGACTGAAATAAGGGTAAGAGATACTTGAGCAGGGATGTGGAATATTGCAATGTGCTACTGATGTTGGGGTTTTTTTGCCTTCATAATCCAATCATGCATCTTGAAAGTGTCATTTTTTTAGGCATTTTAGCCATGTTCTGGTTTCAAAATCAAAATATGGACTTTTATTATGGCAAATTAGTTTCCATTTTATTTAGCTAATTTGTCCATGAAGTATTCAGACATCCAAGTTTATGATCAAAGCTCACCTAGCAGAGTTCTGCAGATTTTTAAAGAAGATTCTGAAAGGGCGGTATATATCTGTTTCACAAATTGCAAGAGTAAATATTCTAAACTACACGTATTTGAAGAGCTGACTGTGCTCTATGACAGCTCTAGAATCAGTAGAGAATGTCTCTATGAAATACAGGAAAATTAATTACTTTTTTTCCTATCAATCATTTGATTCCTTGTCTTTATGTTGGAGAAAAAAAAAAAATACTACATTTTTTGAACAGTAACTTCCACCAAAACTGACTTCAAAGGAGAATTCATTAAAGTTTTTCCTCACATTTGTTCTAAAGAAAGTTCAGGAAATAATGATGCTATACTTAGCAGGAATAATAAGAGTGAATAGGACTATTCTTAATAATCTTCATATCTGTTGTGCATTAGCATTTGAACAATAGACATCTAATATTTTTGGCTGCTTTCTTTATTCTCTCTCCTCTTTTTGTGTTGTACATGTCAGTATTTTGAGTTTTTACTTCTCAGCTGACTATGATGACTAGCTAAATACCAACATAACCAATATGAATTATTTCAGCGGCTCTGAAAGTCAGTTGTGCCAGCCAACTGCCCAACAGAAGAATTCCTTGGAGTGTGATTGTAGAGCCTATGAAAGACTAATTAATTCAAATAATTTAAAACTAAAAGAGAAGTACATCCTCTACTGTGGTCTCAAAGCTGCAGTAATTTATTAACTGGAACTGGTGTTAATTGATAGAAATGAGTAAGACTCGATATGCGTCTTGAAATTTTAGAATAATTCTCTAGTGCTGTACATCTTGGCGACAGAGAAGACCTTCCCTCATGAGTCTGTGCTGCTAATAACTACAATTTAATTCAACTAAAGTTATTATTGGTAAAATGTTCTGTTTCTAAATTTAAACAGCTTAAGTGGATGTCCCGATCATGAAGGAAGACCTGTTCAAATCGTTTGCGAGAAGTCACAGATGTGCAGCTGCGTGGATTCCATAGCTCAGGAAGGAGAAAATAGTACAAATGGGTCATTGAGTGAATGAAAAAGTAATGTGGCTTCTGACCTGCAAATGGATCAATGCTTTTGATTTTCATGACAATTCTCATGATATTTGTGCTAACACTGCTTTCATCCTTCTTAAGACTCATCCAGACTCACCTCCCATAAGCAGACAAGAGCACAGGGCTTGTAAGAAAAATAGAATTAATAAAATGGAACTCTTTAAACTACATCAGCACCAAATTGCACTGGTAGGTGGCAACGTGAATCCAGCCTTGTGTAGTACAGAGGAGGTGAGAAAGGCAGCGCACTTTCTTCAATCTCACGCTTTCTCTTCTTGTTAGCAGGAAGCTCCCAAGTGGTTTTCTCACATTAAGACAGCTCTTTCCAACTGCTTTCTGTATTTCCTAATGAATGAGGTAAGTAGGAGGAAAGAATACAGCATTATCCTATGTTTATTATAACTTTTTTTAGCAAAACTGTTTTACCTGATAAAATATGGTTTCTTCAAGTCTAAAACCTTTTCTGGAAATACACTAGTTCAGAGCACGTGCCTCGGGATCCTCAGGAAGAAAATTAATTTTCAGAGGAAGTCAGCTTCAGAGGAGGTGAATTATTACCCCAAGAGACCAGGGCCAAGTTCCAAAGGGAAATTTCTATGTTGCAATGCTCAGCGCTACAGATGTTAGAGGCCTGGTGCCAGCCTCAAGGGTAGTGCAGCTTTGTGAGTGTCACTTGTACCACCGGCTCAGGCACCTATGCTTTCATTTTGCTGAACAAACAGTGCTGGGGATGCTGAAGGAGTGGGAGAGTGCATAGCTTAAGCCACTAAAGATGCTAGGGGAGGCATATTTCTGAAGACATACAACTTTTTAGGAGACAAGTATCAAGTTGAAGCACCTCATCTTTTTTTTTTCCCTAATGTTAAAATGTTCAAAATTATTTTTTTTAACCAATTGCACCTCCATGAGGATTCAGGAAGAGTGGAAGTACTCACCTTACTTATATCAGACTTTATGTAACACAAACCAATTCCAAAGAGATGATCTGCAGTGATATAAAACTACATCTATGCTTTTCCAATCCATAAGTCTCTCTCTCTTACTCCCTTTCTCTTCCCCTTTGGGAAGAGAGAAGAGCTAATAGAAAGCACCTTTCATTCATCTAGAAGCTGGCCCAGCCCTAGCCCTTGACAGTCATATAAACCCAATGCAGTCTTCAAGTCTGGGGAGGGTAAAGACCATTAATTTGATCATTTGCTCTGGCTGGTGAAAGACTGGAGAGATTCTTGCACTCTTGAAACACTTGTAATCCTTCTCATGTATTTTTTAGCCCATCTCTCTTTTCTTACTTGACTGTAAGATGTGGGATGATGAACAGCAGGAGCTCCTGTGTGCTGACATAAGCTCTCCTGTATTCTTTCAATCCACTCCACCAGGATGCTGTATTCCCCTCTGCTGGCATGGCTGAAGCATGGAAAGAAGACGTGAGTCACCAGTGACAAGCAATGAAAGAGTGAAGAGTGGCTATGACACGGAGTAAATACACTCCTCATTGGTCCCCACAGACCTGTGCTCCAGCTTCCCACAACACTGAAGCTTACCTCCCCATCTCTGCACTCACCTGGGTTTTCTTCCTTAGGCAACTCAGGGAATGACCTATATCTCACATTGGATTGGTATTAGATGATGGCTGAGGCCACATTCCTGAGGACCAGCACGGTAGAACATAGAGCTGACACAACCAGTGATGACTGTCTAAATGTGAGCAAGCACTTCTTGCTCTGAAGATGGCTATATCAATCAGCCCCCTGTGCTCTGAGGTGACGTAGGAAGTCAGTGTGTTAGGAATCTATTGTCACCTCTTTCTGAATCTTCTACATCAGCAACTCGACACTAAAAATCCAGTGGTTTAATTGGTGAATAACCTGCCAGTCACGTTCACAAAACTCACAGGAGGCACTTTTAAATTCTTTCAGTTTTTCAACACTTATGATCTTTTTCACGTATCTTTTAGCCCATCTCTCTCTTCTTACTTGAATAAAAGAAGTGGGAGGATGAAAAGGAGAACAGCAAGGGCTGCAGAATCTTGTTATAAATATACATAGCATCATCTGTAGGTGGTGATATAAAAATTACAATAAATGCTCCTCTATGTTACTGTATGTAGATAAGCTTGGCTGGTCAAAGTCTGCCACTACAAACACCAGGAATATAACCACATTGCTGAAAGTCATTATCCTGCTTGCTCCAACAGTCTCATCCGTAAATCTGCTTTTGAATTCCTTAAGTCTTTCTGTGTGTTTTTGGCTGTCTCGAGAATTAATTTACCAATCGCTGGCTTTTGCAATCACTTGCTCTTTCCAGCTAAAATTGCATTGGAAAGTTCTTGTCTGAGTTACTTTATCTATACGCTAGCTTTTCTCTCTCTGTGTCAGCCATATGTCAATCTGAATTGTGAGCTGTTGTTTGTTTTAAATGCAACCACCCTGATGGTTTTGGTCTTGTTCTCCCTGGCTTTCCAGACCACCATGAAATTTCCACATCCTGTTTCTTATTTTCAGGAATTAATTATCCTGCTTCTTTCTTTTTTGTCTCACCAGTTTGGAGAACCTTCGGTGACATCCCATTTGCAGGCATAAGTTAGTCAGAAGTACAAACTCAACCCTCCAAAGAGTGTTTCACTAGTACCTCAGATAGGTATCAAAACAACTCTCTTAAAGCATGTTACCAGTACTGAAATATTCATCTATCAGTTCAAATAAAAGAGACTCTTAACTTTTTTCTATTACTGTAAGAATATCCAGGACAATATAGGACTGTCTGGAAAGACAACATGGGAGTACACTCTTCCAACAGCAGCAGCAATTGCTGTGTTTATCTCCCTGTAGGTGTCTGGAATGAACAGGAGCAAGATTAATTTCTTAGGGGTCCCTTGTTCCCCCGGACTCCCTCAGCTTTTCCTGTGCCAGGAGCAGGAGCACCACAGGGCAATGAAATTCAGTCTTCTATGATCTCCTGAAAAGCCATAGGCAGCTCTGATAAAGACCTAGCATCCTCAATAGAGACAAAAGTAGCATGGTGGGTTGACCCCGGGTGGCAGCTAAGCCTCCATCCTGTTGCTCACTCAACCACAGTGGGCTGGGGGAGAGAATCACAGGGCCAAAGTGAGGAAAACCTCACAGGTTGAGAAAAAAAACAAAACAGTTTGATAAGTGAAGGGAAAAAAAAAAAAAAAAAAGATAAAATTACAAATGATACAAAGGCAATCACTCACCAGGGATCACCAGCAGACCAGTGCTCAGTCAGTCTTGGAGTAATGGCTGCTTCCCTAGACTGTATTGCTGAGCGTGATGCTATAGGGTATGGAATATCTCTTTGGTCAGTTTAGGTCAGCAGCCTGGGCTGTGTTCTCTCCCAGTCACTTGTGCCTACAATAGCTAAAACACTTATGTGTTATCAACACTACTTTGGTCACATGTCTAAAAGACAACACCATATGGGCTGCTATGAAGAAAATTAACTCCATCCCAGCACACATAAGAACACCACCAGGAATATTCAGGGAGATGTTTATCAAGCCTAATAAGTAGAAAAATGTAGTTTACGGTAAAAGCTTAAAATGAGGTTAAAATCAAATTGAAACATGATTTCACATACAGTCTTAGATTCATATTTCAAAACATTTTTTACTGCATGTAGCAATACTGAATGCTTGTTATGCTCCAGACTGTCACAAAGCATTTTCTTAAAGTCTTTTTCTTTGTAAAGTTTGAATGAACTGAAATACATTTTTGTTGACAGCTAGGAATTGGACTAATAAGGGCTAAAATGTATGAGCTTAATTTTACATTCAAAACATTTTTGTTTCTGTGTTTGCAAATATTCATTTTGTTTCCCTTACTGACATGGCAGATTTAATAACATTTATGTCCTGTTTATTTTTAAAATGAAAATATTCTCAGTAACGAAGATCCATTAGCTTTTATTTTCCATGTGGTTATTTCCAAATTTTCTTTATATATTTGAGATTAATATGATAAAACATTTGGAGAAGTTATTTGTCTCACTTGTGGGATTTACTGATCTTTGTATTTCTTGGGGTTTACATCTTTCTCCAAAACACTGTAAGACGTAGTCTGGACATACATCATGTTAAATAAATTCACAGACTCTTTGCATCAGTCGTTTAACATCACAACAACCTACTCATCTCTTGAAATTCACCAATGGTATCACTGACATTGTTATTTACTATCTCCTTTTTCCAGTAAAAGTTTAAGAAAAAAATTATGACTTTTCTTACGTGAACAAAAGATGTTTAAAAAATTCCCAAGCCCTGAAGACCTCCCTTTATTTCAAGCCTGTGTAGGTGGCATTGCTCTCAAAGTAAGGCTTTTATTCTTCAAAGTGTTCTAACAGGAACTGTCATTGGGGACCATTTCAAGGCAATGAAACCAAGTTAAGACTTGACAGCGTCTTTGCTAAGTAGGGTTGGGCACATCCCAGGGACAAGTGCAGTTCTTTCTATTCAGCCTATCTTTTGAGGCTCTCACTTCTTCTAATCTTCTGGCAATACTCTAGCTGTCTTCTTTGAGTAAATCTTGCAAAGATTATTTCCCATAACAGAAATAAACCCATGTGTTCCTTAGGAGTGGAGAAATCATATGCAGGGAGACAGCTAGCAGAAGATGCTGTTCTCCCTGACTCTGCTGTACCTCAAGTGAGGAATGCTGCTTGTTCAGGGACTGTCAGTACAACTTCTTAAATTGCTTAAGATTTAAAATGCAATTGCAGAGGCTATTTGTCTTCTGTTTGAGCGTGCAAGCTGAAACAAAGCTCATAGCCTCTGTTGAAGACAGTGAAGCTTTCTCTTAGCTTCAAATCCTAACAATTCTGTGTGGCAGATTTAGTTAAATACAAATACCCTTCAAGAGAATTTGGAAAAATTATACGCATTTGAAAAGTGTGGATCCTTACAAAGACTTAAACATAGCATAAAATTTTGCGTGAGTAACCCTCTGCTTTATCCAGGCCCTGAAATCTCATCCATTGTCACTTCATAATTTTGTAGAAATCCCGTGGGGAAAATTCAGTCTTCTATCAAGGGTTCATGGAAAATTTTCCTATTAATTTCATTTTTCCATTGACTTCAGCAGAAAAGTTGTTTCACCTTGTATATGCAATAAATAATTATTCTCAGGATGATTAATGTACTTTGCAAATGAAGTCTTACTTTGAAAAGCATTAATAACATACATTTGTGTTGTTACTTGAGAACCATGAAACTTTTTTGTATTTGCTGTAGAGCCCACTGGAGTTCTTTTAGTTATCAGAAACAACTGACTTAGCTGTGAAAAGAATGTATACTTTTAAAAATCTGATGATATGTTAGCATAGAAACAGACTACATTTGAAAGCAACTGAGGACATTGCACTGTGAGATAACTTTTTCATGCTTCAAAGCAAAGTCAAGATACTATTGATAGGATCTACATTATGGAACAAAATGTGTTTATTTATTACAAAAATTCTTCTTCAAAGTGTCTTTTATGGACAACACATTACAGGAATAAGATAAGCAAAAGGGATCACATTTTTTTGTCACAACACTGCAAGAAGACATGTAAAGGGCAAAGGCTGATGTTTGATTTTGGAGACATGCCTGAGAGGCAGGAGTGGAAAAGAAAATGATGAACAAACTTGTGCATGCAGTAGCATCACCTTTGTCCTGATTATGGCTATGAACCTTGGAATATCTATCACACTGGGTTAAGCCAGTGGTCCATTCACCCCAGCATCCAGCCACTAAGGGAGGTTAATGAAGGACATGAGAAAAACCTGTGTGAACCATCCCTTTCCTATTTCTGGCACTCACTGATTTAACACAGTTAAGAGACCTAAAAGAGGAACCTCTTTATATGTCATGTAAATGGCTGCAAAATTACTAGATTCTGTATCAGTGTTGCTTTTCATATGAAAACGCACAGTTCGTTAGAATCACAAATCTGCTGCTGGTAAATTTACTAAATTAGTTGGAAAAAAACCCCAAAACTGTTGACTCTATTTTTTTTTTTCTGAGAATGGGCTATATCAGTGAAATACTGGTCATTGTTGTCATCTTCATCATTGCGCAATGAATTTCTGAATTCTTTTTTTTTTTTTTTTTCCCCCAGTAAGTGCTTTCCAGGGCTTTCCTAATCAGGGAAGTTGAGAATTTCAAATGTCTCAGTGAGCACAAGTCTTTCTATATATTCCTTAATACAAATTTATTTTCTTTCCATTTTCATTCTGATGGTTATGTGACCACTCTGTACTTGCACTGTGTGATGTTACTGAGTTCCAGTGAGGCCTGCATCATCAATGAAATGGGGTAAAAAAAAAGTTCTGTTCCTATCGAGAAAAGTTTTCATCTGCAAAACATCAGACCCCTGAAGACTGTATGAATATATGCAAGCTAGTATGGAATGGCTGTTCTGTATATACAATACAATTACCACACCATCTTGTCACATTTCACTAAGGTTCTCTATTTACATCATGCCAGTGTTTAGTCTACAAACACAGGGCAGAGTAAAACCATAAAAAACTATTTAAGAAGTGAGGAATAAACAAACAATTGTCTTATAAATCCAGATGACACATAACAAATGAATGTCTGGAAAAAAATATCTATTTAGTTAGGAAATAAAGGAACACTCTGCATCTGAAACATGAATTTCACCCCACCTTCAGTGTCCAGAATCACTTGATAGGACTTGAGAACAACTTACTGTCCATATGAACAATTTACCATGTTCTTTTTCATATACCTGTAGGACTTGCTTAGCATAACTCTTTTAAAATGTCACTTGCAGTGTCTTCCTGTATAGGTGTTTGGTTAGATTTGCCGTCTTATTTGGCCACCAGTGCTCATGGTGCTGTAAGAATAAATGTGGCTCCCACTGCATCTGCAAAGGGGGCTTGCAGTTTGTGATGACCACAGCTTTTCAGATATACCTAGCCTTATCGGCCTCCAGTCTGCAGGAACATGGATGCTACTGCTGCTGCTTTTTAAAGTCAAAATCTTCTTTAGCTTATTCAAGGTAGCATCCTGAACAGCATGTTGATTTTAATTTTATGACATATACAGGCAAGCACTTACATGTTTCAAGCAACATCGTACTATCCCTTAGACTGATTTTATTTTGACAACTAGATTTTATTTTCTTAAATATTCTTCTTGAAATGTCTGTATTATAATTATGAATATTACAGGTCCCTAACTACAACATCACCACCAGACATTCTTTGTTACACGCTGACTTGCTGAAGGCTCACAAAGAGACTTTTCTGAAGCATTTATAACACATCAAACCTTCAGCAGTTTGTAAACAATTATGAAATCTGAAACTTGATTGATTTTTATTGCAATCACAAAGGACTTGGAGGAAAAAGGAAAAGTGTCTCCTCCATGGGTAGGAAATTCAGGATTGTGTAGGGTGTTTTTTTTTGTTATTTCGATTATGGAATGAATGATATTTTTCAAGATCTCCATATTTACCTGGAGAATTATTTAAGTGTAAAATCAATCAGAAATGTAAAAACTATGATTTCTCTTAAGATACACCAAGATCTTTTCTATCTAACTTATGGGTTTCTAGATATTATCATTAATATTATTCATGGAAGAAGAATATAATTGATGAAGTCATATTTTTTGAAATGTTATTCATAGAATAGGAACAACTGATGTGCAATTGTTTTTATTCATTCAAGGAAAAGCACTTTTCAGATGAGATCTCAAACTGTGTCACGTCTTTGCACAATGGTGCATTACATGGCCATTATTAGAGACTTGCTGAAAGGAGCCAGAAGGCAGAATGTCCTTGCTCTAACATTTGGTTCAGTGGCGGGTCTATCATTTTAAGGCTAACCCAGAGAGATACATCTAAATATTCTGTGATTCTTAATTCACTTCCCAAACTATCCTTTTCCCATCTTGCTCTAAGTCTGGTAAAGTGCAGAAAACAACTAGGGGACCTTCTTGGTAACAAGCTGACCATGATCCAGCAATGTCCGTTGCATCAAGGAAGGCAAATGATATCCAGGGGTGCTTTAGGAGGGAAGCATTGCCAAGAGGTCAAGGGAGCTGATCTTTCCCCTCTGTTCGGCACTGGTGAAACACATCTAGCATACTGGGGCTGATTCTAGTTTTCTGGTAAAAGAGACATGGACATATTGGAGCAATTCCAGTGAACGGCCACTAAAATGATGCAAGTTTGTAACAGGAGGAGGCTGAGGATCTGTGCTTCTTAGTTAACAGAGAATGGATCTGTTTGGGTGGAATAGAGGAATGTGCCCTTACACTGATGTTTCTTTCTACACATATCCCCTCCTTTCTTTTCCCCCTTCTGGTCTCTCCAAAAGTATGATTATATTCACTGAAGTAACAAGACTAGTGAATGTGAGGGAAGGAATATTTTAACAGGAGCGCTCCGTGTCCTTTCATGAGCATTGCATCTGAAGAACAGATGATCTCTGATTCATTTCTCTGGGACTAGAAGCTGCCTTCTTCCAGATTGAAAATGCTTTTTTACATAGAATGTCATCTTCATTGCATCCCTACCCTCATAAATTCCCTGATATTCTTTCGAGCTTTCAGAAATTTATTTATATACTCTATCACATGGAACACTTTTTGAATGTTCTCTGGTCTTGATGTCAAATTACATAGGCTATATGTGTCACATATGTCTCCAGACCTCTTCTTGGTCCCTTCCAGACCTAAGATATAAGATCTAACTTTCTCAGATGGGAAGGGCATTATTTTAGAATCATGGAATCATAGAATCATAGAATGTTAGGGGTTGGAAGGGACCTCTAGAGATCATCTAGTCCAACCCCTGTGCCAGAGCAGGATCACCTAGGGCAGGCCACATAGGAAGGCATCCAGGCGGGTTTTGAAAGTCTCCAGAGAAGGAAACTCAACAACCTCTCTTGCACCTTGTTCCAGTGCTCCTTTACCCTCACAGTAAAGAAGTTTCTCCTTGTATTGAGGTGGAATTTTCTGTGTTCTAATTTAAACCCATTATTTCTTGTTCTATTGCTGGGCATCACTGAAAAGAGATTGTCCCCTTCCTCTTGACACCCACCCCTCAGATATTTATAGACATTAATAAGATCCCCTCTCAGCCATCTCCTTTCAAGGCTAAACAGCCTCAGTTCACTCAGTCTCTCTTCATAGAAGAGACGTTCTAGTCCCTTAATCATCCTCGTAGCTCTCCATTGGACTCTCTCCAGTAGGTCCCTGTCTCTCTTCAATTGGGGAGGCCAAAACTGGACACAGTATTCCAGGTGTGGTCTCACCAGGGCAGAGTAGAGGAGGAGGAGAGCTTCCCTAGACCTGCTCGACACACTTTTCTTAATGCTCCCCAGAATCCCGTTGGCCCTCTTGACCACAAGGGCACACTGCTACCCCATGGACAACTTACTGACCACTAGAACTCCAAGGTCTTTCTCCATGGGGCTGCTTTCCAGCAGGACATCCCCTAATCTGTACCGATGCCTGGTGTTATTCCTCCTCAGATGCAGGACTCTACGCTTGTTCTTATTGAACTTCATGAGGTTCACCTTTGCACAGCTCTCTAGCCTGTCCAGATCTTGTTGGACAGCAGCACAGCCTTCCTGTGTGTCAGTCACCCCTCCCAGTTTCGTATCATCAGAGAAGTTGCTGAGGGTGCATTCTATCCCCTCATCCAGGTCGCTGATGAAGATATTGAACAAAACTGGACCCAGTACTGATCCCTGGGGAACACCACCAGCCACAGGCCTCCAGCTTGACTCTGTGCCTCTGATCACAACCCTCTGAACTCTGTTGTTGAGTCAGCTTCCAATCCACCTCACAGTCCAATCATCTATCCCACATTTCTTGAGTTTACCTACAAGGATGTTATGGGGGACAGTATCAAAAGCCTTACTGAAGTCAACTTACCTAGTTTTTTTAACCTCAGAGTCACTGAAACAATATTAGGATTTTGTTGCAGCCTTTTGGAGTAAAGTTTGGTATTGGTATCCCCCCAGGCCATGACTGAAGTGCACATAGATATTTGGTGGTGCTAAGCCTTCTGGAGTAGTGTTGGAGGACTGTGTAGGGTGGAGGAAGCCAAACCCAGTGTAGCTTACAGTGTCTATTGGAAATAGTTCCTGGTCTTTTGTGTCTTTCAAACTATGCCTAGTATTCTCTGGAGATTGCCAGTCAGCTTGGGCCAAAACTGCCATGATTCGAGAGAACAACCCTTCTAGACAATCAGTAATTTGGAGCCTAAACTCACTCCTTTGTTTTTATTCTCAGCACAGAAGTGATCTCAGAAAATGAAGCTTGTGTCATAGTATCAGGAAAGAGAATTTTTTTAAAGTAGTTATTTCAATGGTCTCCTGTATTAAAAGAGACTACAGACTTTTCCTGCTGTTTCTTAAAGACCTTGCAGATTTCAGAATGACATGTAATTCTTACGAACTTCAGATCAATTTCCTATTCAAGCTGGAAACTAAAACATTCCCAAATTGTTTTTTAGCTGCATTCCAGTGACCCAGGTAGTGCATGGATGTTGACTGCTTTGCAATTAAGATTATTTTTTTCATCATTTATCAACATGGGGTTTATAATGGAGATTACATAGGAAAGCAAAAAAAAAAAATAAATGGAAAAGTAGTTATGTCTGAATAGAAGTATTGCAGATGATAAAAAAGTAGAATATTGACCTAAGCTCAAAATTAGCTACTCCAGATATTTCTAATTTAAATGGTAGTGACAGTAGTCAGTATTTATTTCATCTGATTTTGTTTTCCTCTTTAAATTGTTCCACTGAGTTTATAGATTTACTTTCGACCAAAACCTGAAACCATGTCCACACATCTTATTTTATAGATTTTCCTTTCAAATTGTTGTCTTTGAGTAGATTTAGTTGTTGATTGTTTGATGGACAAGCTTTGCTTCTGTTTTTTTCTTTAGTCATTTTCATTTCCTTTATAACATTTTGAAATGTCATCTGATGTATTTACTCGGATATAAAAGAAGAAATTAGTTGTCAGCTAAGACTGAAATAAAAAGGAAAGGAAAATAAGCATTTAGCTAGTACACCTAGCTAAAATAAATTACTTTATCATATTGATTAGCTTCTTTGGAATCCACAGAGGAAATTAATTCAGAAATTTCATGGCTTGTATTTGCCTTGAGATTTGAAACATAAAGGATCAAATTTGAAGTTCTCTTAGTCATGTCTTTTTTAGTAAAAAAGTTATGATTATATTCTGATACTTTTGTGCACAAAGCTCTGCTGTTGGAAAGCTCCATCAAGCTACCTTCCTAAAAATAAATCAATACTTGTACTGGAAATCAGGTAGTTACAACAGTGATCACCTTAATGCTGTATGTAAATGCTAGATTCTTATCTTGAAAAGAGATGTATCTACTTACACTTTAGTTTCAGTAATAATGGAGTGGAAAGCTGGGACGACTGAGTCTCAGCAAGGCTGTCCAAATACTGAACTCAAAAGATGTTCCTCCTCTTCTTAGAGTTCCAGAAAGCAGTCGATGCACCTACAGTGAAATCACATCCCAGGCTTCCGTTGTTGCAGAAAGAGTGTGAGTTCAGATAAGAGTAAGGGAATAACAGATAAGAAAAGAAGGATAAGAATTCTACAGGTTTTAATTTCCTTTCAACCTTTTTTTTTTCTTGTCCCAACTGTTGCTAAATTTAATATTCATTAAAACCCAACCTGAAGCAAGAGACTGGTAGATTTTCCTGCATTGTATTGCTTGAGTCTTCAAAATCTGATCTAGACCAAGCACTCTAGTAAAGAAGTATAATTTATACTACGGGAAGGATCAGGAATACTTGTACTTAAAAAAGTTCAAATTAAAAAAAAAAAAAAAAAAAAAAGTCAAAAAAAGTACTAGAGTTCTTTCAAAACATTCAGAAGGTTGATGTTTACTTTAGAAGCAGATGAGCTGGGAAGTAAGGGAGAAATTTCAGGATTATAGTTACTAGTCTCTCACAGAGAATGTCTTTGTGACCGTGTTTAGTTTGCTAGGTTATAGTCAGACTGGCTGATAATACCTGTGTCTGTCCCGTCAAGATCCATATACCACTAGCTGCCAGTGTTCAGGAGAGGCAAATTCAGATCAAGGCAGGTACAGAGAAGGGTTGTTATGATGCTTGGTTAAATGAGGAGTCTAAGGGAGAAGAGTAGAAGAGCTTGGATTATGCAACCAAGGAAAAGTAAGACTGAAAGGATATGCTTTCTGTCCATAAACACACTAAGGAGGACAGAGAGACACCAAGGAAGGAAAAGAGCTACTTAACTTGAGGATAGTTTTGGCAAAAATACATATATATTTTTAAATGAAACATGAATACATCTAGGCAGGAAGTTCTATTTGCATTTGCAATTATCCTAAAGGACCAACCTTTCACTTGGAGATGCTGAGCATAAAGCTTAACAAGTTTTAGAGTAGAGTTTGATCAGTTTGTGAAAGGGATTATTCAATGTAGTTGCCTGCAAAGATGGCTTTAGGCACTGGCAACAGAAGGCAGTTACTTAGTTTATTGGAATTATTGATAGTGGATAGGAAGAAGAAAATTTGACTGCAGACCTTGAAGGGTACTTAACCCCAAATGCATACTGTCTTTTCTTTTGGTTTTTCATGGCCTTAAATTGCAAAAGCTTCCTGAGAAGAAGCAACAAACTAGTGCCTTAAGTACCTATCACCAGTTTTGCTCATAGCGGTGACTGATAAGGCCTTCAGGGTGGAGCAGGGCCATATCACAGCACCTCCCATATACACCCCAGCCTCATCCTCCCTCACTGCATCTGCAGATCTCAGAGGGGACTATTGAGATAGATGACTCTTTGAGTCAACCTAAAACATGCTCTGTGCATATGGGCCTCTCTCTGTGTCGTCTCAAATTTAAGGGCTTCCTACTTGTGGAGTGACAACTCTTCACTTCTCCAGCAAAATACAGCTGTCAGTCTGAGTGCTACTGTCATGGGATCCAATGAGCGCCAACTTGAGCTGTAGCTGCCAGTGTGAATGCCCACACAGAGATAGTCTCATTGTGAAACAAAATCAGATTAAATTGACAAATTGGGAGACTGTTGACACAAATTTACGATATTCCTGTCTTCATCCTAGATCATATGTATCCTCTATGACTCCAACTCAGTGTCATGCCAGGTAGCAGCTCAGACATCACTACAAGGAGTTTACCACCATTGTCACTTGGTAACGTAAGATACCTTTCTAGTCCTTGATTTATAAATACTTAGGAAAAAAAACATTATTCCCTGTTTCTCTTCCCTTGTATAATGAATCAGAGACCTATTTTGCATTATTTTTGTTGAGGAAAATTCCCTAACAATACTAAAGTATTCCAGTAGGGTAGTATTTGAAATGTGAGTAAAGTATGAAGAGTGAAGGGTGCACTTTTATGCGTATTTCTTTTGACAACAAGGCAAACTTTTACAAAACCTTGGTCCTTGGTCACTAACTTATTCACATGATACTTCAGGTTATGCTGGCCTAGCTGTTGAGAGGCTGTACAGTGAGTTGAGGTGGAGGCTGAGCAGGGTTAGAAAGAAAATGGGAAAATGTGAATGCCTTTGCTAAACTATTTCACTGTACACAAAAAGATAGAGTAGGAATAAGTGAAGGAAAGGGATGGAAGAGTAGCTGCTTAAATGAGACAGTTGCTTGTTAAACTTGTTAAGCTACAGCTTGAGGTATAATTGAACTGTTTGGCAAGAAAATTATCTTGGGGCTGGAGGAGCAGTAGAGCAGGATAATCTGCAGAAAAATGGGAATAGAGGTTAGTTAAGATCTACTTTGGCAGAAAATGAAGCAAAATGGCGCTCTAAGGAGTGAGTAAAGGGGATGTTAATGAAATATTAAATCACTGCCAGAAAATAGGATACAACAGCGCACACAGTATTTATGGCACAGATAAATTATATATCTTTCTTGAAAATAAAATGAAAAAATAGCAATTGAAAGAGATGCCTTGAGGATTCCAGATACAAATAGTGTCAGTAGAAATTGGATAGTATCTTGTATATGGATAATTAGCATCTGTGCATTCCACACAGAAGTACATTTGCCGTTATCATATGTCTCTGGCATTCAGTTTTCTTCATTTGCTTGCGAATTATTTACAAAGTACAGGCTGATATTTCATGCAGTGGCTGAAGATGACAGGAATTTCAGTACTGGGCTTGTTATGAGCAACACGCAAGATCTCACTTATTCAAGAAGCCAGGGAACAGTTACCAGATTCACCGTCCCTTAAAAAGAACAATTCTGTGAATAATACTTAACATCATCCTTTATAAAACAGTCACTTCTTTTGGGTAAACAATTCTGTGAGTCTAACTGCATGTAATTCACCGGTAGATACATAATTATAACTATACATCCCACAATGACTTTGTGTGTGGTAAATGTCATGCAGGAAATGAACAAAGAAATAGAATTATATTAAAAATTAAGTATAACTATAGCATCTTAAAATCACCTTCTGAAATTGCAACTCCTGAGTCTGTACATTTCAGGAGTTTGACAGTCCAGGTTATAACTTCTTGAAAAATTATTTCTAAGTCTCTGATTAGGTAAATGACATCCTCTTCTGGGTTCAGTACCTTTCGCACATTTTATCACTCTGAGCAGTTTGGAGTTGTTAATTTTCTTTGCTTAAACTAGAGGCTGGAGGTTTTGATAAGTACTGCAGTAGTACATTAGGCATTTTATTTCCACTCATTTTAAAACGACTTTTCATAACAAACACAGAAGTGAGATAGGTCTCTTGTAACTGCGTAAGGACTCCACAGGACTAGTAAATCTTATCAAATAGCTTCTGACAACCTGGTACACTCTCAATAATAAAGAAGCATCGGAAACAGCACCCTAATGATAAGCCTAATGGTTTTGAGCATTTAGAGGCATTAACTAGTTTGGTGCACTGAAGTTCAATTCATACCATCAGTTCTGTCTATGAGCAGTGGAAAATACTTCAAATGTATGCGTCTTAAGGCAATCAGTGCTTCAGACAGTGAAAACCTTGAACTTGGTAGTCAGGTCCCAAAGAGTAGTCCGTTTTGAAACAGTGCTAGACTTGTGAGGTACATTTTCAGAAGTCATTTGTAGTTCACTGATAATAGGGAGAGCTTTCAAAAGTGTTAAGTTAGGAGTTAGCATAAAGGAGTTAACTCTTTTTAAAGATTGTGTCATTAATTTTCAAGTCCTTCTTAACCAGACTTCCCAGAGAAAAGCTGGTTTGGAGCTCTACTGCAGTAGACTTTGCAGAGCTAAAGGCTCTTAGCAAAGACATAATAGATGATGGATGTATTGTACCAAGGATGGAAGATAATTTACATACCCTTCCACTAATTCCTGGAAGAGGTGAATTTTGATAGATTTATGGAAATGTAAGAACTGCCTGAAAACGTGATGACATCTCCAGTAGTAAATAAAGCACACTGCTCTGTATCCCTGAGGCCAACTGGCACAGCATATCCACAGAACCTTATACCCCTCAAAAAAGTGGCAGCGTCCATATTGCCTGCAGGACACAGTCACTGGCTCATGCTGAACTTAAAATCACACCTGGGAGGAATGTTAGTCGGCCTCAAGCAAAACTATGGAGCACGCTAAGAAATTAATGGCGTGAACAATTACATACAAACTCCCAGATGGGTCCCCTGGTCCTATCTGTTTGTTGGTACAGACTTAGCCAAAGACTATGGTGGAGCAGATGTCTAGAAACCGCAGAATATACAGACTGCAAAGAGAGCATCTAAGGCAGCAAACATATTCAAGTTTGGGCTGGATAAATGGCTTTCACAGTGAGGTTCAGTGGATTAGGCATAGGTTCAAGATTTGAAAAATAGGGTTCAAACTTTAGATGGCTGTTCAAGAAACCTTAGAAAAGTAGATAAGCTGCAAGTGTTCAGACATATTCTCCTTTTTAATGAGAATGATGGGTTTTGTGAAGTGTTAATGACATTTAAAGTGTCAGATGACTGCTGCACTTTCTTTCTCAGCTTCTGCTGTGTATATGCTAAGATATATGGGGATAATTGGCTAATATCTTCTAAAAGCAAGGTGATATACAAATATATGTGAATCACCAACCCACATACAATCTATCAATAGGATAATGCTGTGTGGGATCATTTTTCAAAAACTAATACACTTCACAGATATCAAATTATCATGACAGCTTAAGGGAAAAAAAAAAAGGTTTGGTCAAGGTTGTGGCCGGTTTCAAATGTGTCTTTTGCTCCAAAGGTTGTCTTTTCAAGTTTAATTTTATATCCTTATTATACTGTTACTGTATGTTACTGTAAATTACGATAATGTCTGTGGAAAGACTAGTCTATAAATGGAATCTTGAAATTGTCACTGCAACAAACACTTATGAGGTTAACAGGGAGTGAGTTAGAGGAGATGACCAACTTGTATGATGCTCCTCAAGAATTTGATCAGTCTTTATAAAAAAAATAATGGATGTTCTGCATGAAATACTTGAAAGTAAACTTAAGAAACGTTAAACAATTTTTTTAGAGTAACCAGCATTAAATTGTATTTATAATCCTACAGATCCTACTAAAGTCTTTACAACATTGTTACAAGGGCAGAGTTCAAAAGTAGACATCTTGTGAAAGTGAAAACCCCTCTGTTTTCAGAGTATAAGAAATTATAGCGCTGAAACAGTTTCTTCTAATAAAAGAGAGAGATCAGAGCACTTGAAGAGTTTATATGTTTCTCTAAGAATTTATATGTTCAATTATTTACTGGTGATCAAAATTAAATCCCAGAGAGGCATGAGCTTCTGTAACGGACCAAATCTTGAACTTGTCATGATAGTGAAGCGAGTGCTTGTGCATTATGCCAGAATGAAATCCAGACGGATATGCTTGACTATCAAAGAAAAGTCGTATCTGCAAGATGGTCATTTGACTTATTTCTTTGCAATGCCCCAGAAATAAATTCCTTTTCTGTTTTTTTCAGAGCTGTCTCATTAAACAAATTCAGATATCTTCTGGTGCTGAGTACCTTAATGGCTTTAATTTGCATCTGCTAAGAATGGACATCATCAATGAATATTATATAGTTTTCAACAACAAAAAAAAAAAGAACCTATTCTGTTATCTACAACCTTTCCAAATGTGATTGAGGGACAGAAATAAATCTTCCAGTACATTCACCTCCTCATGAGCATGCGTTACTAGTTGTTCATCGAACAAAGTTCTTTGTATTGCTGCTCTTCAGCTATTGAGAAGGACAACAGTATTCAAATTGGCATAGCATCTGTTGGGTTACGCAAAACCCTACATACTTTTATTTTTGTCATAGAGTTGCCTGCAGAATGTTGATTTTATCTGCATATATAAACATGGCAAATGTTTCATAAAGTGGTGATGTTTTTAATGGTGATATTCATCCTTCTGCCTGTGTGAATTTTGTGTGTGTGAACAGTGTGGCAGGTGCAGCCTACCCTACAGACAAAACACATGGGCTGTGCTGAGCCGCTTGGCACCTGGGCCGGAGCAGTTTGAGGCCTCGACCATTCAGTTGCACCTCATGGTGCTTAACTGGCACCTCAGAGTCTGGACCCCTTAAGCAAACAGGGTCGGGGCTTGGTGCAGGCCCAGGAGTGCTCTGGAGTGTTAGAGTGTAAAGCACGGTACTTGGAGAGAGGATTGAAAAGAGAAAAGAAGCAGACGGGTTTGCTGGTTGAGCTGATGTTGGCCCAGACAAAAAATTCCCTCAAGGCTATCCAAATCCACAAGTTAATCACGGGCGCAGACCGGGAGAATTCGGACAGGGACAGCTGGGGAGACTCTGATGAAAATAGTGCTGGTGAAACCGAGGAGATGGAGGAAAACAAGGTGTGACCTGTTATTAGAACAGAATCGCACACGGGACCCCATGGCGGGAACCCCCGCACCATGGTCCATACCACCCCCTGGTCGGGGTCCCAGCTCATTGAGCTCCGGGACACGTTTTCTTGCAAGCCGGGTGAAACCGAAACGGAGTATTTGTGGAGAGTTTCTTTGGCAGGAAGCAATCGGATACTGTTGAATGGTGATCAGGCAGCCGGGTTTTGGGGTCCCGGAGTGTTTCTGAGCGACGGGCCAGCAGGCGACCAGTCGATCACATTGCGAGTGGCTTATTGGGCTGGGGGTGTGCACCCTATGGAAAGGGGAGAGCCGGTAGTTATCCGGGTGACAGGGCTGTCAGATCTGGCGTCAGGAGTACAAAAGGCTGCCTGCATCCAGGCGACGTGTGAGAGTGGGCAGTGGAGGACACCTACGTCTGCATTGGTGGACCCCAGCCAGCTCCAGCTGCTCATTAAAGGGCTGCCGGATACTTTAAAAATACACGTCCAGGCACTCAGAGAAAGGATTCAAGGGGGTTATAGAATGTAACTGACAAAACCCTCGGAATCCACCCACGCACGTGACGACTTTGGCGGAGATATTCTCCAGTATAGCAATGTACGGGCACGCGCTGGTATGGGCTGATCCGGGCGGCGGCACCGACAGCAGGAATAGGAAGGTGCGACGAGTCAGTCGCAAACCTCACCCCGACCGCCCTCCCGCCCCGCGGGAATCTAAACTCTCCCGAGACAAACTGGGGCTAACNGTGGAAGAGGCTCGCGTTAGGACCCTGCAGCTCGCCCCTGCCCTGCCGCCATCTCAAGTGCCCTGCGTTGCCCACCCGGCCCCTGCCAGCTGCGGCTACACCGGGCATCACAGGAGTGATTAGCGATCTGGGGAAGAGAGCGATAATTAGCTGCACTCACTCCCTTTACAATTCTCCAGTCTCACCAGTTGATAAACCTGATGGGCAGTGGCGTTTAACAATGGATGCGTTAACAGCTGCCATCACAAGTGTCACTTCAGTTGTGACTGCAGAGGGCTGTGGCTCACGGGCGCGCTCTGTGCTGTGGGATCCAGGCGGCAACAGAAAGCAGACAGAAGAGGGGGAAGGTAGCGCAGCGGTGGGGGAATCACCCGCCCTCCTGCTGACAGCAGAGAAGGGAGCTACTCAGTGGGAAATGGGCCCTACAAAAGTCTGGAGAGCTGGAGACTGGCAGCAGCTAAAGGCAGCAGCAGTCCCCACTACAGGCATATGTAGGCCAACCTGTAATAGTGAAACGCTCTTCTTTGGCGTTGTGCCTGTGACCCTTGCAAAACCCAGAGGCCTATATGCCTGGAAAGCTCTGAATGTGAATGGGAAAACCCACCCACTCTATTAGGGTTTGGTGGATAGTCCCAGACATTTAAGCCCGGCTTCTAAACCGAGACCCACTCTCTGTTTTCTTACAGGATAGTGGACAGCCAGGACCTGGAGGACCATGTGAACTCACCCGCGTGATGAACTTGTATCACGTGGTGGGGATTGGAACAAAACCATCAGGAATACAGCAGACACATTCTGGACATATCAGCATCACTTCAGAAATAGAGCGATGAATAATTTTTGCTATGCTGGGAACTAGTTACTTGGTGAAAGTTTTGGTATATTTGTTAATGTTGGTTGGGATTACCAGAGTGATGAACAAAGTGATAAAGGACTCAAAGCAATTGTT